>CAWUFW010003418.1:1552500-1830053 GCA_963921515.1 Calotriton arnoldi | reverse complement strand
CGGTCCGTGGGGGTCTACAAGCGCCGGATCCGCAACTGCCAGAAGAGGTGGCAGGACCTTCGGGGCTGGACCCGGAGGATTGCACGGGTCCAGCTGAAGCTGTCGCCTCCTCGCAAGAGGGGCGGAACACGGACCCTGACCCCCACATGCTCCAGATCCTGGCGGTGGTGTTTCCAGACCTGGATGGGCAGCTGAAGGTCAGACAGCAGCAAGGAGGGGGTGAGTCAAAGACTGCACTGTGAACTCTGTATTACATGCTTTGTGCCCTCCTCTGGCCTGGTTCAACTGCAACTGTGCAGCAGTCATGTTGTCCAGGAGCCATGTCCCTCTATTGTGCACTGCCCACTGCTCATCTGATACCCAGGTGTGGCCCTTACATTCAGGGAATTGTGTCACTTGGGACTGTGTCCTTGCAGTTTGCTTCACTAAAGGTGGGGGACAGCATCTGTTTCCCTAACTCTGTTGTGGGCATCATGGGTGGGTCCATTGTTCACACAACGCCTGTGTTTGGACATGTGATCTGCGTGTTGCTTTGATATGCGGTCCACTTGCTGAGCTGAGCCACCACATGTGCCTGGGGTATGTGGCACACGCCCATGCAGTGGGTGGGAACAATGTTTGGGCCCCAGGAGTGTGCAGATTACGTGTGTCACACATACATAGCCAGCTATCCACTGTCCAGGGCACTTCCCTCATTCATGTGGAGCAGGACAGTCATGCCTACTCCAGGCCATGCAATGCACTCTGTACTCCCACTCCCGTGTATCAGCTGACACATTGTGCACAGTGATTTGACCCCTCAGGTGTCTGCCTCTGTGTCAGTGTGCTGTGGATTAGTTGCCAGGACTGCTGGGGTGTTTCTTGGTAGGGGCTCAGCATGCCCCTGGAGATGTGACCATAGGAGACGATACTTGTGTGTCACATAGGTGTTTGATCAGCTGCCCGTGCAGACTGGGGTATGCGAATGTGAAGTTCAGGCAGCTGTTCCCCATTCACAGCAAATTGTGAGGGGCTCAGGTTCAGAGGGTAGTGTCACAGGTCTCCCATATGTCCAATAGGTATGACCTGGACAGATGAGGGTTAAGATGATGTGTTGTGTGGGGGATGTACATGTGCACTTGTGCAGCTCCAGGACTTGCATTCCCCATGACCTACTATTGTGACACAGTGCATAGTGTTGTTGTCTGGCTGCCAAGTCATACATCACTGAGACAGTGATGTATGACTTAGCAGTCATGCCTCTGCCATGGCATGTGTCAACTTATTGGTGGTCCTGCAGGGGAGTGACATGTGCTACATGCACACCATTGTGGCGATGGCTATCAGGACATGGGTGCATCATGGTGTCTGTCGCTGGTATGCATCACATGCATTTCCTATTTGACTCTGGGCATCCCTTTCATCCGGAAACCTGTACTGACTCAGTGGCAAGAGCTGTGATGTGTGCATGTCCACATGCCACACCGTGTCCTCTGCACTGTCCAACTACTGTGTACTTGGTGCATGTGTCCACACTGGGGTGTTGCAATCCAACAGACACCAGACAGATGGGTGCAAGGCCATGTGGGATGTGAGTGCCATGCTTGGCATCAGACTGACAATTGGCTTCTCCTGTTCAGTTAGGGCACTTTTAGCAATGTACAACTAATGATGCCAGGGCTTGCTCTGTAATGTGCTGTGCTCACAGTGGTGTGTGCGTTTGGTGCAGGTGACTGATGTCTGTCTGTTTCCCCATTGTTTGCAGATACATCCACGGCCACGGAAGGGGACAGCTCCACGGACCAGGAGGAGCCAGAGAGCCAGACTGGGTCAGCAGCCGAGGAGTGGTCGGAGGGACCCAGTGGCACGGAGGGCGAGGGGAGCCACACCGAGGAGTCCTCAGCACCATCCACCTCAGCTGAGGACCAGAGCAACTCGGAGGATGACTCCCTTGTGGAGGCGGGTGTCAGCAGCCACCACACCCCAGCTAGTGTTGCTGTCCCCGCCACCACCAGCACCACCACCGCCCTCCCATCGGCTCCCATTCCCCAGGTCCGTGGAGGCTCCCATGCTCGGGAGCGTGTCTCCTTTGGGCCAGGCACCGCACCCCCTGCCCCTGTGTCCCCTGCTGCCCTGAGTGAGGAGTCTGTGTACCTCCTTCGCCAGCTCCATGTAGGGCAGACAGCCATGCTGAGTGTCCTCCATGCGCACACCGCACTGTTGACTCAGCTGGTGTCGTTCATGGAGGGCATCTCATCGGGCATGTCTGACCTACAGAGGGGCAATAGGTCCATGGACTCCTCCTGACGGCAGCAGTGTCCCTCCTCAGACAGTCCCTCACCCCTCCTGCCTCTGCTCCATCCACACTCCCCAGCACCTTACCCGTCCCAAGCACACACACACCGGCACAGGCACACACCAGCACACACACGTCCAGCACACAGACACACACGCCACAAACAAAACGCACACGCACGCACAGTCAGGGGACTGAAACCAGACTCACAGGGGATGGGGCCCTGGTACACACACACGCATCCACGGGCACTGCGCAGTCCTCAGTTGCCTCTCCCTCCAAAGCACCCTCCCTTGCCTCACCTGCAACCCCAAAGACCCAGCGCCTCTTCCTCAGTGACCTCGGCCTCTTCCCCTCCGATCCAGCTGCTCCAGCATCCAGGGTGAAGAGGAAGCCCCCACACGGAGCAGAGTGCCCCTCGCCCCCGGACACCCTCCCCCAGGCGCAGACAGACTGAGGCCCCCACCCGCAAGTCCCCCCGGAGTGCTAAGAGCAAGACCCCGCCGCCGCCCTGCAGCTCAAGCACAAGGTCTCCTTCCTCCATCCCTCAGGCCCCCACTCCACAGGTGCCCCCACCACACCCTGCCCCAGGTTCCCCCACCCACAGATATACCATCCCCAAGAGGCTCCGGCCTTCTCCCCTGCCACTTGCTCTCCCGGCACCACACCCCCGCTGCGCTTGTCTGTGCCACTGATGTGGTGAGGGTGTCCTCCCCCTCTGTCCAGCCCACCTTGCCTGTTCCCCATTCTCCTCCCCTGGTGGTAGGCACTGCAGTGGAGTCCACTACCACCCTGTCTGACTTGGGCACTGCAGTGGCGGACCTGTCCACTCCATCTGCAGGGTCCACTGCAGTCGTGCCGGCACCCACAACATCTGAGCCATGCCCCCCAGTTGTGCCGGCACACACCATGTCAGACACCTCCACTGCAGTTGTCATTGGCTCTCCAGCACCCACCACCCCTTCCCTGCTTCCTCCTGGTGAGCCCTGATCCTGTCCCTGCGGTGCCTGGCCTACCCCCCGGTTGCCCCTCCTAGTGGATTGTCCCTGGTTTTGTGCAGGCATGTGTAGGGTGGCATCTGCCACTGTCACCCACTTGTGACTTTGTTGATGGACTGGCCATTGGCCTTTGTTTATGTTCTACCGGACTTCTACTTTTAATGCCACGTATGCTGAATAAAGCAACTTTCTGTTCTCTAGTGCTTTTGCTTTTGATGTACATGATGTTGATGATGCTAACCATGCCCTTGCTGCAGTGATGGTGATATTTGGTCTCATGATAATGAAGTGTTACTGTGCAGGAACCCATGTGGTCCAGGGGGAATGTGTCCTATCCTGTGGTGTATCCATGTCATCCATAGCAGCATCTGAGGGTGTCATGTGTTCAGTATTTGGCAATGGGATTTCCTACTTAGATTGGCTATTTCACATCTGTGGCTTCCACCCCTGCACATCTGTTGTGCCTGCCATTGTTCAATTCGTCTACTTCCCTGACCGTGTGGCCATCTCCACTGGACATGCAGGTTTGGGCATCAATGGGGAAGGACTCATCTGTGTTGTCAGTGCAACATTGCTATACAAGTGTGTTGGATCTGTGCTGATGATTCCGTTGGCACTTCCATGACCAGGCTGATGTGACGGGAGCCCTCATTTGGTGCTAATTGTTGATTGTGTGACCAAGTGCTCAGCTGACATGATGGGGCCCTACTGAGGCAACATATGGCACAGCTTTCCTCACACAGGAGTGGAGTCCCCTCATGGCAGTGTGTACTCCTGTGACATTGCCTGCGCCCAAGGTGTGTGTTGTATGTGCATGTCTGTGTGTTCACTTCCGTTTAGCTGTGCATGCTGTGATCCCTAGTGTTGTACCTGTTTGTGATGCTAGCTGAGTTGAGCTATGTTCCCCCAAAGTCTTCTCCCTGGGTTCTCTGTGATGTGGGTGCATGGCACATTACTGGTCATCAGGGTGTCACCCATAGGTGTGCTTGCTGTCAGGGCTGAGTTTGTGTGCAGACGCAGATGGGTCACAGTCAGGTTTCCGCTTGGCACTTGTTGTTTGCCCCTGTCATGTGATTTCCAGTTTGTGTTATCTTTCAGTGATTGTGACACGTTGTGTGTGTGACTGCTGGCACTCCTCAGGGTCCGGGCTGCAATGTTGGTTGTTGTCTATGTGTGTTCTTTGTGGGTGACCTTGGCTTCTTCATTGGTGTGTGACTGTGGCTGTGATCCCATTGGTTGGTGTGGTATTGCCGTCATGTCCATGTACAGCGTAGTGTGCAGTGTGTCAGACATTCAGGAGTCTTGTTGAGTGTCCATGTGTGATGTGTTTCTGCACCTTGGTTCCCACCCACCACCCTGGAATAGTCATGGGTGCATGTGCAATGTCACCAGTGCATGTGTGCTTCACTGCTGCACATTGTTGGAGGTCGAGGGGTGTGGTGTTGAGTGTGTGCAGATGAGAGTTGTTGCCCGGCTAGGCCCCTGCCTCCATGTTGGCCTTGGCTTACTGGCCATGCTGTTTGATTTGTGCTTGTGTAGGTGTGATGGTAGTTAGTTTCTCAGTACACATGACTGTGGTTCACAGTGTGAACCACATTTGGCTTTGTCATCACAGTGGGATTGTAATGCAGCCCAGGGTCACCACATTGTGGGGGCCCTGGGGGTGGTGCTGTGGTGTGTCTGTGTCTTGCTGTGTCAGTTGCTGTCCCTACGTGCCTGTGTGACATGTGTGATTTGTGCTCCCTCTCATCTGACAATGCCTGCTTGCCCACATAGGGGATTTGGATCCATGAGTTACCTTTGTGTGGCACTGTATGCACATCTGTATGATTGGTATTCAGGTCTCCTCATGTGTTGTGTGGTTTCCTGAGGACACTGGCACCCCCCCCCTCACCTGTTGTGTATGATGTGCAGTGTGGGTCTGCCTGTTTGTGTTTGTGCATCTGCACCACTGCATTGGCATATCTTGGGTGTGCCATTGGCTGTATGTAGTTTGGTGGGTTTCCCCTGCTGTCCCTGGGACTCCTAGGTCATCGGTCAGCACAATGATCATGGTTTGTATGTCCCATTGCTGCCATGGTATGGTATCTGTTCACCTCACATCTGCAGTCTCCACAGGGTATCTGCATGTGTGTGCCCATTGGTGCAAATATGTGGGTCTGCATTCTGATGGTCACTTCTGTCATTGTGTCATTGATGATTGTTGACGGTGTCAGCCCCCATGGGTGTTGTTTGTCTGCACATGGCCAAAGGTATGTCTTATTTGCTCTGCAGGATTTGGCTCCCCCAATTTATGTTGCAATGGGACACATACACTACTTTGCCACTGATGTGTTTGTTGTTCTGTGACCAGGAATCATCCATGCAGTTTGGCAGTTGCACCTCTTTCTTTGTCAACACTTACCTTTTGGTCACTGTGTTGATGGGGGTTTGGACCCCATTGCCACAATGTTCAAAATGTGCTTCAGCTATGGACCCCACAATTACATTTTGGTCACTGTGATGATGGGGGTTTGGACCCCATTGCCACAATGTTCGATATGTGCTTCAGCTATGGACCCCACACTTACATTTTGGTCACTGTGATGATGGGGGTTTGGACCCCATTGCCACAATGTTCAAAATGTGCTTCAGCTATGGACCCCACACTTACCTTTTGGTCACTGTGATGATGGGGGTTTGGACCCCATTGCCACATTGTTCAAAGTGTGCTTCAGCTATGGACCCCACACTTACATTTTCGTCACTGTGATGATGGGGGTTTGGACCCCATTGCCACAATGGTCATGGCCTGCTTGCATTGTGGGTGCCACACACATATATGTGTGGCACATGTGCTAGGGGTCACATTGTATGTTCAAAGTCATGTTCGGTGTTGTAGGCATTTGACACAGTCTACACACGCTTGTCATGGTGTTGGGGGATGTCTTCTTCTTGCATTCCCTAGGTTGTGGTGTGCTGGTTGTGTCATGCATTGTCCATCCTATGAGTGGGGGTGGTAGTAGTGGTAGGCATCCAGCCCCCCTGGGTGAGGGTGGTAGTAGTGGTAGGCATCCAGCCCCCTGGCTAAGGGTGGTAGTAGTGGTAGGCATCCAGCCCCCCCTGGGTGAGGGTGGTAGTAGTGGTAGGCATCCTGCCCCCCCCTGGCTAAGGGTGGTGGTAGGCATCCAGCCCCCTCTGGGTGAGGGTGGTAGTAGTGGTAGGCATCCTGCCCCCCTGGGTGAGGGTGGTAGTAGTGGTAGGCATCCAGCCCCCTGGCTAAGGGTGGTAGTAGTGGTAGGCATCCTGCCCCCTGGCTAAGGGTGGTATTAGTGGTAGGCATCCTGCCCACCCTGGGTGAGGGTGGTAGTAGTGGTAGGCATCCTGCCCCCCCTGGCTAAGGGTGGTAGTAGTGGTAGGCATCCTGCCCCCCCTGGGTAAGGGTGGTAGTAGTGGTAGGCATCCTGCCCTCCCTGGGCGAGGGTGGTAGTAGTGGTAGGCATCCTGCCCCCTGGGTGAGGGTGGTAGTAGTGGTAGGCATCCTGCCCCCCTGGGTGAGGGTGGTAGTAGTGGTAGGCATCCAGCCCCCTGGCTAAGGGTGGTAGTAGTGGTAGGCATCCAGCCCCCTGGGTGAGTGTGGTAGTAGTGGTAGGCATCCTGCCCCCTGGCTAAGGGTGGTGGTAGGCATCCAGCCCCCCTGGGTGAGGGTGGTAGTAGTGGTAGGCATCCTGCCCCCCTGGGTGAGGGTGGTAGTAGTGGTAGGCATCCAGCCCCCTGGCTAAGGGTGGTAGTAGTGGTAGGCATCCTGCCCCCTGGCTAAGGGTGGTAGTAGTGGTAGGCATCCTGCCCACCCTGGGTGAGGGTGGTAGTGGTAGTGGCATCCTGCCCCCCTGGCTAAGGGTGGTAGTAGTGGTAGGCATCCTGCCCCCTGGGTAAGGGTGGTAGTGGTAGGCATCCTGCCCCCTGGGTAAGGGTGGTAGTAGTGGTAGGCATCCTGCCCCCCTGGCTAAGGGTGGTAGTAGTGGTAGGCATCCTGCCCCCTGGGTAAGGGTGGTAGTAGTGGTAGGCATCCTGCCCACCCTGGGTGAGGGTGGTAGTAGTGGTAGGCATCCTGCCCCCTGGGTAAGGGTGGTAGTAGTGGTAGGCATCCTGCCCACCCTGGGTGAGGGTGGTAGTAGTGGTAGGCATCCTGCCCCCCCTGGGTGAGGGTGGTAGTAGTGGTAGGCATCCTGCCCCCCCTGGCTAAGGGTGGTAGTAGTGGTAGGCATCTGGCACCCCCCTGGGTAAGGGTGGTAGTAGTGGTAGGCATCCAGCCCCCCCTGGCTCAGGGTGGTAGTAGTGGTAGGCATCCAGCACCCCCTGGGTAGGGGTGGTGGTGCGCATTCAGGCCCCTGTGTGCATATGTGGCATTGGTGATGGGCATCCCGCCCCTATGGTGCTGCTGTTGCTGGTGTAAGTATATTCTGCATCCCTCTGTGTGTGTGTGATGTGTCGTGTACGTGTTGTATGTGTTTTGTGGTTGGTGTCTGGCTTACCTTCTGCGCCGTACGCGTCCGTGCCTGTTCCGGTAGTAAATGTAGAATATTGGTATGATCGGGACGAAGGGATTCATGGTTGGTTCGTGTCGTTCGTCCTTCTCGTTGCTTCGTGTCGTCCTCGTCGCTTCGCCTCGTCCTCGTCGCTTCGCGTCGTCCTCGTCGCTGCCGTGTTCGTCTCGGAGCCGTGGATCGTGTTGTGGCGCGAATCGGAGTTTTTGTGCGCCTCTCCCGGATGCTTTGACGTGCCGTGCGTAGCGACGGGTTCGGCGCGTACGGAAAGCGCATCGTACTCATTCGGCCGGACGGAGCTGCATTTTCCCTTCCGTACGACTCGATTCAGCGTTTCCGGATTCGCCTCGGTCGGGGAACAGGACCTGGTTTGGGTGAGTACGGCTCGGCCGGATTCTTTGCTGTTGTGCGCATCGTACTTACTCGTTCGGTGTGCTGTACGGATCGGTCGGGAAACAGGCTTTTGCATGGCTTTTTTCCCGACCGAATGGTGTTGGGTGCGCCTCCGACCGAGATCGGAATCGGCCCCAGAATGTCTACTGGTCCTAACAAAAGGTGGGGAACAACTCCACTATGGACGCATCTTGTCAATGCCTGTCCAGTGCGGTGGGGCCGTCTTAATTCAAACAATTGCAACAATTGAACAACATGGCCCACTATTGACAAATAGAGGAAAATCCCACTCGAAAAATCAAGACCAAAATTCATGATTTGATGTCAAGACCCTTGGAGGAAGGATGGATATGTAAAAAGGAATTCACATTTCTTAATAATAAAGAATGTAGGATTCCAAATATCTATGTTTTGCACAAGATTTATAAAAATCCTTCCCAACCTCCAGGACGTCCTATTATTTCTGACTGTGGTTCGCTTCTAGAACCACTGGCTAAATATGTGGATGTGTTTCTTAAGCGAGACAGTACCTTGTGACTTTTGACATTGAGTCCCTTTATACAAACATCCCGTAAGACGAAGGCTGTTGGTATTAAGAGAAGTATTAGACTCTAGACCTGCTTCACAGCAGGCATAAGGAGTGACGCAGGCCCTTTTGCATGGTGCTTGCCCCAAGTGAAAGGACACATTGCTGGAGTTGCATCTGTTTTCAGACACACCCCAGCAATGCACCACTTTTGCGCCTACAGATACGTCAGGAATACTGACGTATCTGTAAATCCTTGCGACATGGAGCGCAGTACAGTAAATACGGCCCATTCATGGTGTCGCAAGGAGGGTGTACTGAAAAGTGTTGCATCGCTGTTTTCACGCAGTGATGCAGCACATTAATGAGGCCCTCTGTGTTTTGGTAATTTGTGGGTACATTTAATGATTTTCAGTCTGGTGGTCTGACAAAGTGAGGCTTCATAAAACTTAGGGTTAGTTTCCTGGATTACATTTAGTGTGCATTTTTGGAATTTGGACATTTTCCTTTTGGTTTTTGGAAACATGACTTCTATTCTTGACTTCTGACAGTCCTTGTAGCTTTGAGTCATAGCTCTGATGTAAACAGTTACTCTTTTATTTTCAGAAAAATTCCTGTCACATATCTTTTTGATGAATGTATTACTTTTTTCCTTGCCAGATCAGTTTGACGTTGTCCTGTAGTTCCCGTTTAGTGGTTAACTGGTCATTGTAGGGGGCTGGCTTTAGCTCCTGAAAGGTACAAACTTAAGTCTACAAAGTCAAAGAATTAAATATCAACTTGTTGCAATGAAGACTGACATTGATGTTATTCAAGTGCTAGGAAATAGGATTTAACCTTTCCGTACTTTAGAAGCCAATGCACACAGTGAGCAAGCAATGTGTAGTACTGGAGTCCAATCCAGACCTTGCAGGCTGGTTGAATGGTACTCCTCTGGTGGAATTGTCTATCCTAAGATGGTTGGTTGGATGATACTCTTCTGGTGGAATTGTCTATCCAAGAAGGTTGGTTGGATGATACTCTTCTGGTGGAAGTGTGTATACTAAGTAAGTTGGTTGGATGATACCCCCGCTGGTGGAAGTGTGTATACTAAGAAGGCTGGTTGGATGAAACTCCACTGGTGGAAGTGCCTATCCAAGGAAGGTTGGTTGGATGATACTAATCTGGTGGGATTATGTAAACTAAGTAGGTTGGCTGGGTGATTCTCCTGTGGTGGAAGTGTGTATACTAAGTAGGTTGGTTGGCTGGGACTCCTCTGGTGGAAGTGTCTATCCCTAGAAGGTTGGTTTGGTGATACTCCTGTGGTAGAAGTGTGTATACTAAGTAGGTTGGTTGGCTGATACTCCTCTGGTGGAAGTGTGTATACTAAGTATGTTGGTTGGATGGTACTCCTCTGGTGGAATTGTCTATCCAAGAAGGTTGGTTGGATGATACTCTTCTGGTGGAAGTGTGTATACTAAGTAAGTTGGTTGGATGATACCCCCGCTGGTGGAAGTGTGTATACTAAGTAGGCTGGTTGGATGAAACTCCACTGGTGGAAGTGCCTATCCAAGGAAGGTTGGTTGGATGATACTAATCTGGTGGGATTATGTAAACTAAGTAGGTTGGCTGGGTGATTCTCCTGTGGTGGAAGTGTGTATACTAAGTAGGTTGGTTGGCTGGGACTCCTCTGGTGGAAGTGTCTATCCCTAGAAGGTTGGTTTGGTGATACTCCTGTGGTAGAAGTGTGTATACTAAGTAGGTTGGTTGGCTGATACTCCTCTGGTGGAAGTGTGTATACTAAGTATGTTGGTTGGATGGTACTCCTCTGGTGGAATTGTCTATCCTAAGATGGTTGGTTGGATGATACTCTTCTGGTGGTAGTGTGTATACTAAGTAAGTTGGTTGGATGATACTCCTCTGGTGGAAGTATGTATACTAAGAAGGTTGGTTGGATGATACTCCTCTGGCCGAGGTGGGTATACTAAGAAGGTTGGTTGGATGATACTCCTCTGGTGGAAGTATGTATACTAAGTAGGTTGGCTGGGTGATACTCCTGTGGTGGAAGTGTGTATACTAAGTAGGTTGGTTGGCTGAGACTCCTCTGGTGGAAGTATCTATCCCAAGAATGTTGGTTGAGTGATACTCTTCTGGTGGAATTGTGTATACCATGGGTGCTCGCAAACATTAGCCCAGGGGCCACAAAGTACGGTCTGTGGTGTGTCCGAGGGCCGCACTGATGCCAGCAGGATGGCGTTAGGGGGTCTGGGTGGGTCAGGGATTGTGTAAGGAGATCTAAATAAACGGGCAAGCATTTATTTGCAGGTTAATACATGCTTGCCTGATTATTTAACATTTTTTAATGAATATTAGTGTTCAGAAACTAAACAGCAGCTTGTGCTGCTGTTCACCAGGGGAGGCCGCATGTACAGGTCAAGAGGGCCGCAAGCGGCCCCCGGGCTGTACTTTGAGTATCACTGGTGTATATTAAGTAGGTTGGTTGGATGATACTCCTCTGGTGGAAGTGTGTATACTAAGTAGGGTGGCTGGGTGATTCTCCTGTGGTGGAAGTATGTAGACTTAGGGGCCGATTACGATCTCGTCCGGAAAGCATTCCTACAGAATCGGTACCGAAATGCTTTCCGGACGACTTACATCAGGTGAGTCCAACCAAGCGATTTGGATGTATCCAGGTGATTCGGGATACGATTCGGTGGGACTCCCATTGACTTCAATTGGAGCCTGTGTTTCGAACGAGAACACAGGCTCCCATTGAAGAAAGGGGTGGCTGGGGGAAACCTTGCACCCTGTGGCAGGCACCACATGGTGCCTGCCACACTGTGCATGGTTGGGAAGAGGGGACCCATGGCTACCCCCACGGGCCCGAGTCGGAGGGCCCTGGGTGAAGGGGGACCTTCTACGGGCCCCCAAAGACAGATTCTGGCAGCCGATTCGTCCTGGAGAAACCGATTCGGAACGGCTGTCCGAATCGGTCATCGTAATAGCTCGCTCGGAAACCATGTCCATAGAGCTGTACGAATCGACTCCGAAAGGCTCGACCTGTACGAATGCCTTTTGGAACCGATTTGGTCAGCCCTAACGGTTTCCGGGCATCATAATCGGTCGTTCAGAACTGGGTACGATTCAGTAGGAAACAAGGGTTCCGTGTCGGATTCGACAAACTCGAATCCGATTCAGAGCCCTTCCGAACGGGATCGTAATCGATCCCTAAGTGGGTTGGTTGGGTGACACTCCACTGGTGGAAGTGTGTATACTAAGTCGGTTGGCTGGGTGGTACTCCTCTGGTGGAAGTGTGTATACTAAGTAGGTTGGTTGGATGATACTCCTCTGGTGGAAGTGTGTATACTAAGTAGGTTGGCTGGGTGATATTCCTCTGGTGGAAGTGTGTATACTAAGTAGGTTGGCTGGGTGATACTCCTCTGGTGGAAGTGTGTATACTAGACAGGTTTGTTGGATAAAGCTCCTTTTGTGGAAGTGTCTATTCCAAGAAGGTTGGTTGGATGATACTCCTATGGTGGAAGTGTGTATACTAGGTAGGTTGGTTGGATGATACTCCTCTGATGGAAGAGTGTATACTAAGTAGGTTGGTTGGATGATACTCCTCTGATGGAAGAGTGTATACTAAGTAGGTTGGTTGGATGATACTCCGCTGGTGGAAGTGTGTATACTAGGTAGGTTTGTTGGATAAAACTCCTTTTGTAGAAGTGTCTATTCCAAGAAGTTTGGTTTGATGGTACTCCTCCAGATGAAGTGTCTGTCCTGATAACCCAGTAGAATCCCGTGGTTCTGTCCCTTTACAATAATGTATTTGCACTTAGCCCCTCAAAAAATTGAAATGGAGTCCAGAAAAGTTCCAAACATGTGGCTTATTCCTGTAGCCTAACCTGTACTCTTTCTTACTGAAACGTCAAGACTATCTTGTTCATTTTCAACTCTCCACTCATCTTGATCTTAACTTTCACTTTTATGCCCGGCCAATCTGACTAACGCTCTGCTGATTCCAAGGAAACTGCTCTTATTTCTGTTACTATGGATTTGAATTTCAACAACGTTTTTAATTCCCCTTTCCCTTCAATTTCCTCTACATCTTCCTTCTGGATTTGATGTGTTGCTCTCCTGAACACTCTGGGGGAATAATTTAGATCCTGGTGGATGGTTACCTTGGAAACTGCTAGATGCTCCCCACATCCAACAGGATCTGGAAAATGTCCCCCACCAGCTCTTTAATGTTGACACTTGAAACAGCCTTTAAATTCCTAATAGACTTAACTAATAGTACCAGGGACATCTAAACGAAATAGGATGGAGAACCTGGTGCTTTTTTACCTCTTTATAAATAACTGCCAATGATGCTATTTGTCAATATTTGTGTTCCTGTGTCATCGTGTAGCGGTGTGATCTTGTGTGGAAGTATTGTCTAGACCTAAGGATTCCTAGGTTGCAAATAGGTTACCCGACTGTAACCTATCAAATGCATTCCTAGCACACGACCCCCCTGCCTCCCCCCCCCCAGCTCCTCATCACCCAGCCCCTTTGGCAGTGGCTCCATCATCTGATTAAGGGCTTTGACTTACCAACTTTGATCTTGTTATACACTTTCAGGGCAGACTCCATCCTTCCGATACAGTCTTTGAACAACTTTTCATCTGTGATTCCAACCAGGAATAAACAGATATCAAACATGTCAGACAGCTTGCCAAAGCAGTAGTAGCAACTGGGTTCTGCGCTGATTCTGGGCATTGCGAAGAGCAGACCCAGGAGGGCGAACAAATTGAGGCACATGTCCCTGCCCCAAGAGGCTTGTTAGTAGCCCCCAGTACCCACACTCTGCTCCCCGTGTTAAATTGACCCCATAGCCACTAACTCGATGCCGCTGTTCATGAGACATGTGTCAAAATTCCGACCCAGAGAGAAAGCCAGGTGAGGCATCATAAGGTAGGATTGTGATGCAGGCCGGAGGGATCAGCCAATCAGAGGCCATTCTTTGCCATCCCAGGAATTATATTGTTGTATTTCTTTTTGTAAGTTCCTGAGCTAGTGGCCCGTGGTTCATTTTACTGTACATGAATAACCCCTTCCAGTCCAAGAAAGGAGGTGGGGCTTGTGTTTGTATGTTTGTGAAATTTTATAACTTTTGTGATAGCGAAATTGGACTTGGAATTAATAAACTGATCCATAATGGAAGTCCGAGGCTGGTCCCCATACCAATGTGTAGCAGCTTCTGCGAGTTTTCGTGCACAACTTGCCTTACAGGAGTAAAGCAATGACCTTCGGACCACTACACATACTGTTTTGTCCTTGTAAACCAGCCCACTTGGCCTTGTGTCGTTGCCCTATCGCCAGTCAGGCCAGTTCATGGCTGTTCATCTACATTCCTGCACACGGCTTCCCTTGAGGGTCACCCCTCCGGGTCTTACCCCCTTTGCACTTCTTTTCTTTCAATAAATTGCAGCGCGAGCCCTTGACTTCCCCTTGGCCATAAGAATCTCCTTTACAGCAAGGTTGAGAGGGGCACTGAAGGGGGCGGGGCCTCATCAGCCTGTCGGGTGCCATAGAAACCAGACGGCTGGACATGACGAGGTGAATTCATAACACGTTTCACACAAAGACGGAGGTTTCTCTTTCCAGCGTGCCCACCCTGGGCTGCCACGAATAATAATGCAGTCGAGGAGGGCAGGCCTAGGGGAATAGACACTTCCAAGAGCCCAGTGCCTCCGAGAGATAGGTGGGGATGGGGTGGAGTCACTCGCACGCTATGCTGGGAGGTGCACTGAAAGGTAGTTCTGCAGCTCACAGGGCTAGCAGCATGAACACGCAACCGCCACATCCATCAGCTACTTAATTCCCCACCCATAGGAGGATTTGGAGATCTGCACCCTCAGGTTTGACGTCTTTTGCAATGCATGAGGATTTCCATGTTTTTGGATTTCAGAAATATTCCGCGGAGTTATCTGCGACAGTTGCACATTTGAAGAGTATCCCTAGAAAACGTATGTGCAATCACAATAACTACCACACGGAAGCATTTATGCAGGCGCTATGGTTTGCAGTGCACAATTATGCGTACGAAAATGCCGATGCGTTTGGGTACTGGCACTTTCTTCCTTCCACTTGGAAAATATTGTTCTTGTTCAGAAGCGCCTTCCCTGGACCCCCAGCAATGTTAGAGCCTTCTTTACTGCTGCCTTTGACAAGACTGAATCTGGCAGTTCTAGGGTGGGAATGAGTTGAAACGCGTCGGAGTGTTCCCAAGGTTTCCAAGACATGTCCACCCTTGAACACCCACTCCGTCAAGCCTTTTGCGCATGTGAGTTGAACCTGCATGAGACTCTGGAAGGAGTGTGAGGATACAGCAAGGGGATTAGCACAGGATATAAATCTGTGCTCCATCAGTGCTGCCGGCACAGGCGTCTGTAACGAGGCGGGACAGGCGCAGGTGGCCACAGACCCCACCAGGGCTGGTCCTAGAGGTTATGCTGATCTAAGTCCATGCACACACAGGGAAATTAAACGTTATTTAATATCCATATTGCACCCTTATCCAGGACAATCAGCAATATACATTTGGCGAGGATAAGGTACATGCAGACTTCACAGCGAGAGTGTGGGGCTCAGAAACAGGAGGCCGCCAAGTGGGCCACGTTTGTTCATTTATCGTTTGAAGAATATAGATGTACCGGGAGGACGGATCGCCGTCACCAGGTATAAACAGGCGTGTCCTGGATACAGCCAGTGCGTTGTACCTGGAGGACGGATCGCCATCACCAGGTATAAACAGGCGTGTCCTGGATGCAGCCAGTGCGTTGTACCTGGAGGACGGATCGCCGTCACCAGGTATAAACAGGTGTGTCCTGGATGCAGCCAGTGCGTTGTACCTGGAGGACGGATCACCATCACCAGGTATAAACAGGCGTGTCCTGGATGCATCCAAGGCTTTGTACCGGGAGGACGGATCGCCATCACCAGGTATAAACAGGCGTGTCCTGGATGCAGCCAGCGCGTTGTACCTGGAGGATGGTTCACAGTCACCAGGTATAAACAGGCGTGTCCTGGATGCAGCCAGTGCGTTGTACCTGGAGGACGGATCGCCATCACCAGGTATAAACAGGCGTGTCCTGGATGCATCCAAGGCTTTGTACCGGGAGGACGGATCGCCATCACCAGGTATAAACAGGCGTGTCCTGGATGCAGCCAGCGCGTTGTACCTGGAGGACGGATCGCCGTCACCAGGTAAAAACAGGTGTGTCCTGAATGCAGCCAGTGCGTTGTACCTTGAGGATGGATCACTGTCACAAGCTACAGACAGGCGTGTCCTGGATGCATCCAGGGAGTTGTACCTGGAGGATGGATCACCATCACCTGGTACAGACAAATGTGCCCTGGATGCAGCCAGCGCATTGTACCTGGAGGATGGATCGCCGTCACCAGGTACAGACAGGCGTGTCATGGACGCAGCCAGGGATTTGTACCTTGAGGATGGATCGCCCTCACCAGGTACAGACAGGTGTGTCCTGGACACAGCCAGGGCTTTGTACTGGGAGAGAGGACCACCATCACCAGGAACAGACAGGTGTGTCCTGGATGCATCTATGGCTTTGTACCGGGAGGACGGATCGCCATCACCCGGTATAAACAGGCGTGTCCTGGATGCATCCATGCCTTTGTACCTGGAGAATGGATCACAGTCACAGGCAACAGACAAGTGTGTCCTGGATGCAGCCAGCACGTTGTACCTGGAGGACGGATCGCTGTCACCAGGTATAAACAGGCATGTCCTGGATGCATCCATGGCTTTGTACCGGGAGGACGGGTTGCCATCACCCGGTATAAACAGGCGTGTCCTGGATGCATCCATGCCTTTGTACCTGGAGGATGGATCACAGTCACAGGCAACAGACAAGTGTGTCTTGGATGCAGCCAGCACGTTGTACCTGGAGGACGGATCGCTGTCACCAGGTATAAACAGGCATGTCCTGGATGCAGCCAGCGCGTTGTACCTTGAGGATGGATCGCCCTCACCAGGTACAGACAGGTGTGTCCTGGACACAGCCAGGGCTTTGTACTGGGAGAGATGACCACCATCACCAGGAACAGACAGGTGTGTCCTGGATGCATCTATGGCTTTGACCGGGAGGACGGATCGCCATCACCTGGTATAAACAGGCGTGTCCTGGATGCATCCATGGCTTTGTACCTGGAGGATGGATCACAGTCACAGGCAACAGACAAGTGTGTCCTGGATGCAGCCAGCACGTTGTACCTGGAGGACGGATCGCTGTCACCAGGTATAAACAGGCATGTCCTGGATGCATCCATGGCTTTGTACCGGGAGGACGGGTCACAGTCACAAGCTACAGACAGGCATGTCCTGGATGCATCCAGTGCGTTGTACCTGGAGGATGGATCGCCATCACCAGGTATAAACAGGTGTGTGCTGGATGTATCCATGGCTTTGTACCTGGAGGACGGATCGCCATCACCAGGTATAAACAGGTGTGTGCTGGATGCATCTATGGCTTTGTACCTGGAGGATGGATCACCGTCACAAGCTACAGACAGGCATGTCCTGGAGGCAGCCAGCGCGTTGTACCTGGAGGACGGATCGCCGTCACCAGGTACAGACAGGCGTGTCATGGACGCAGCCAGGGCTTTCTACCTGGAGAATGGATCGCCGTATCCAGGTACAGACAGGCGTGTCCTGGATGCATCCATGGCTTTGTACCTAGAGGACAGATTGCCATCACCAGGTATAAACAGGTGTGTCCTGGATGCATCCATGGCTTTGTGCCTGGAAGACAGATCACAGTCACAAGCAACAGACAAGTGTGTCCTGGATGCAGCCAGCACGTTGTACCTGGAGGACAGATTGCCATCACCAGATATAAACAGGTGTGTCCTGGATGCATCCATGGCTTTGTACCGGGAGGACGGATCACCGTCACAAGCTACAGACAGGCGTGTCACGCAGCCAGCACATTGTACCTGGAGGACGGATTGCCATCACCAGGTACAGACAGGCGTGTAATGGAAACAGCCAGGGCTTTCTACTTGGAGACAGAATCGCTCTCACTAGTTACAGACAGGCGTGTCATGGACACAGCCAGGGATTTGTACCTTGAGGACGAATCGCCCTCACCAGGTACAGACAAGCATGTCCTGGACACAGCCAGGGCTTTGTACAGGGAGAGAGGACCACCATCACCACGCACAGAATGATGTGTCCTGGATGCATCCATGGCTTTGTACCTGGAGGATGGATCATAGTCACAAGCTACAGACAGGCATGTCCTGGATGCAGCCAGTGCTTTGTACCTGGAGGACAGATCGCCGTCACCAGGTATAAACAAGTGTTTCCTGGATGCAGCAAGTGCCTTGAACCTGGAGGACGGATCACAATCACCTGGCACAGACAGGCATGTCCTGGATGCAGCCAGCACCTTGTACCTCCAGGACGGATCGTCGTCACCAGGTATAAACAGGTGTGTCCTGGATGCATGCATGGCTTTGTACCTTGAGGATGGATCACAGTCACAAGCTACAGACAGGCGTGTCCTGGATGCAGCCAGTGCATTGTACCTGGAGGACGGATCGCCATCACCAGGTATAAACAGGTGTGTCCTGGATGCATCCATGGCTTTGTACCGTGAGGATGGATCACAGTCACAAGCTACAGACAGGCGTGTCCTGGATACATCCAGGACGTTGTACCTGGAGAATGGATCACCATCACCTGGTACAGACAAGTGTGTCCTGGATGCAGCCACCACATTGTACCTGGAGAACGGATCGCCGTCACCAGGTACAGACAGGCGTGTCATGGACGTAGCCAGGGCTTTCTACCTGGAGAATGGATTTCCGTCACCAGTTACAGACAGGCATGTCATGGACGCAGCCAGGTATTTATACCTTGAGGATGGATCACCCTTACCAGGTACAGACAGGCGTGTCCTGGACGCAGCCAGGGCTTTGTACCTGGAGAACGGATCACCGTCACAAGCTACAGACAGGCATGTCCTGGACGCAGCCAGGGATTGGTATCTTGAGGACGAATTGCCCTCACCAGGTACAGACAGGCTTGTCCTGGACGCAGCCAGAGATTGGTATCTTGAGGACGAATTGCCCTCACCAGGTACAGACAGGCTTGTCCTGGACGCAGCCAGGGATTGGTATCTTGAGGACGAATTGCCCTCACCAGGTACAGACAGGCTTGTCCTGGACGCAGCCAGGGATTGGTACCTTGAGGACGGATCGCCCTCACCAGGTACAGACAGGCGTAACCTGGACGCAGCCAGGGCTTGGTACCTGGTGGACGGATCACCGTCACAAGCTACAGACAGGCATGTCCTGGAAGCAGCCAGGGCTTTGTACCTGGAGAGTGGACCACCATCACCAGGCACAGACAGGTGTGTCCTGCATGCATCCAGGGTTTTGTACCTAGAGGATGGATCACCGTCACCAGGTTCAGACAATTCTGAAGACCAGATGATCTAGAACGTCGATGGTTGGAAAGGAGATCGAAAACATGGTCCAAGATATAGGCATTCAGGAAAGTCTAGGGTCCTTTTTAGGTCTCGCCTAGCGTTGCAGCGCACATGCGCTGCTCGCTCTGCGAGGCATATTGTAGTAGGGTATATTTTAGAAGTGGAGTGGAAGCCCCGTCCATCTTTTTCATTGGCTGGCGTCATCCTCTATGGTAAACGCTGGCTTCCGATTGATAATGAGGCTTCTTAGTCCCTCCTTGTTACCGCCCTGTCTCCTTTTGGGACCGCCCATCAGGAGTGGATTGTTTACTTGTGGCGTTATACTGTCTCCTTCAATTAGTCGGTGAGCACTTTTTTTTCATTCCGCAATGGCGACAACTTGTTTTATTTGCAGCGCGCGATGCGCGCTTTCACTTTTGCAATGGGGCCACACGCAGCGCCCGATCATTAGCAGTGCGGCGTGACGCAGGATTTATTTTTAATAATGGCAGCCACGCCCTTTCTGTTTTCTCTGCGTGGCTGCCCAAATACATATTTTTAATACTAGGCTCTTCTAGCCCTAGCCTGCTCAGTTGGGCACCTAGTTGGGTAGGGTGCGCTGCCTGCCTCATGGTGGTCTGCAATTCAGGATCCTCTTTCGATCCCTCTCACAGTTGGATCTCTCTCGACCCCCCTCTTGCTGTTCATTCTCCCTCGACACCCCCGTCCACTTGTTCTCTCACGACGCCCTACCGCCGTTCATTCTCTCTTTTTCACCAGCCCCTCGTCGCTCTTTCTCTCTTTGCCACCCTCTCCAACCTTTTGCTCTTTCTTGGCCCTCTCTTTGACTGAACCTCCCCCCTTCCCTGCATCAGTTCCAGTTCACTCTTGCCCGCTCACCATTACTTCATACACGGGGCACACTCCTCTGTGAGAGCACTCTCGTGAGTGGCTCTGCCGTGGCCTCCAGGAGTGGTACCCTCAGTGGTCATGTCTCTGGCACCAATGGGTGGTCTGACCGTGCCTGCTCCTTGCAGGGGCAGCCTCGCCTCCCCCCGGCAGACCCCCTGCCGCCAATCCCTGGGCTGCCTTACGTGAAGCACTATGCAGCCTCCCAGTGCAGGTGGCTCCTCTATCTGGCACGGCACTCAGGGGTTTAATTAGGGGATAAAAGACATGCTAGGCAGCACCGCCTCGAAGGCTGCTTGGCACCAAGCGCTTGGCACTCAGTGGAAATATCATTTTCATATCCACCCACACAGGCAACTGTTTTCAGTGCAGAATCAAATTAACTGTCTCTTTCCTGGAATGGGCGTGCATGCCGCGTCACCTGCCTCGTTATCGCTAAGATGGCGGCAAAGGCATTGTGGAATCGAGGCGCTATATCCAGGCATCAGTGCACCAATGATGCGCAGGCCTATAACCTATTTCCATCACTGATGCAGCGCTGATTCTGATTGGCTAATGCCAGCCTGTCTGAGGCTTCTGACAGGATTGGAGATATTCTTTCCGTAATGTGGGCTACATTTGGACCATCCCAATATAATTGAATGAAAGGTAGATAAATGAAAGAGCACTTTTTTAAATTGGAAGCCGAGATTGTGCCTCCGGCCAGTAAGGTTTTGGGCTGTCATGAGCTCAGTACAGTAAAGCATCATTTGTTCTTACCCTCACAGTACCTTGGCATCCTTACTGTATTTTGCAGTCCAGTCTTCCAGTGTCTTCATGGACCTCCCAGAGCTCAGTTTTTGTCAGGTAAAGATGGCGAATGCTGGAGGCGGGGGAAGGTCTTTGTTCCTTGGGTCATGCTTAGCTAGTTAGGCGCTGTATTGGGGTGATGCACCCCAGATGGCACTGCTGTGCACAATGGTGAGCCATAAACAAGGGTTCCACATCTTGACAAATGGGGTGTTCTGGAGGTCATAAGTTCCAATCTCGGTAAGGCAGACATAGCCTTCCATTCTTCTGACGCCGATAAACAGAGTAACATCATTTGGGTAATAGAAATACTTGCAAAACTGTTTTTATTTCGCAAATCCAATTTTAAATTACTGAGTCGCTGAAGGATCACAATGATTATTGACTTCGAATTTAGTTCATTTTCATTATCCAACTTAACAAAACATTTTTTTAAATGTAATTGTCACTATGAACAGTCGATAAAAACAACATACAGCCAATTTGTTATATTTAGTGTATTTTCTATGATGGCCCGGCAGCTGCAAAGTGCTGCCAGTCACCTGCTCTTTCATCCCATTCCTGCCACCTACTCTCCTCAGTCCTGCCTGCCCCACTCCCCATCCGGAGTTCAAATAAAATATATGTACTTATTTGCGCTCTGCATGACTTGTTTTAGTTTTATTTGTTCACTACAATTTCCTGCTCGAAAATGGCCGTCTGCCATGTTGCATTGGTAAATTAAAAATGGCTGGCGGGGTCACGCATCATAACTTAGCATAGGATTGGGGAAAAGGTATTGGAAAAAGCAGTTAATGTACATTTTAGAGGCAAGACCTATCCGCTTTGCCAATTTTTTTTTTTAAAGCTACAGAATGACAACCGTCTGCAAAAAGTGGCGTTATTTTTCACCTAACTACATTCTTCGCAATATTACAATATGTTTCCCCTCAGTTCTTTAATTTGGCGCTTGGAAGGAGGGAACCAATTTTTCATAACTTTTTGAGGGTCGAGGAATGAGTGTAGTATTTGGCCCTACTTTTGTGTTGATTTCCTGGTTTTCTTGCCATGGCAGCGGGGTGGAAGCCATCACAGTTGAGGCAAGTTCTGGTCTTCGTGGAGCTTTGAAGGGAGAACTCCTGGGAGAAAACGTAGATTAATGTTAACGAGCCATTAACTGGAAAAGGGAGGAGGATGAGGATGGTGACGGGAGGGGGGGGATGGGGGAAGGGGGTGTTGGCAGCCTACCGTAATCTTGGATGTCGTTCTCTTGAATTTGTTATGAAGTTTTGAAGCTTTGTAAAAGTATCCAGGGATTCGGAGCGGCCAGGCGGGAAGCAGGCCAGAGCATAACTAAACACATTGCACGAGGAAAATTGACAATTATTTCTTTTTTCTCTGCTTCAAAAAGTGGCAAATGGTTTTGGATGAGGAGAGGAATGAGAGGTGATAGAGCGCTTACAGCACTCTAATTTGTAGGGGTGCACTATACTCCTGATACAAACGTACTCGTATATATTTTGTCGTGTGCAGTGTTTTACGATTATTAAGATGCATTTATTCACGTCATATTAGTATTAAAGTGAAGTGAGCTCATTTAAGTAGGCTTTTGTATGTATTAGAAATATAATTCCTGTATGTGTAATGTGCAGGATGACGTTGTATTCATATAATGTAACCATGTTGAGTTAAGTTACCCGGTTTGTAGGCCCAAATTGTAGGTTGTTTTGAGTTTCGTTTCTCCTTAGCTGCTCAAGTATTAATTAAATAAATGCTGGTGTGCTCGAAGACAGTATGTTCTCATCCTACTGCAGGTGCAGGAATTCGACCTCGTTATTCTTAGATTTAAGGAGATACCCGGAATGTCTTTGAAGAAGACTGAAAGGCGAGAAGGGAGGACACCTTCGTGCATAGCCTATCTGGGAACCAAGGCAACTGGAAGAAGAGCCAGCTAATTAAAGCTTCTGTGGAAACTTACTGAAAACCGTTGCAAGTGGAAAAGTTTAACATATAACGTATTAGGGGCCGATTATTGTCTTTTTGTATAATGCGCAGGGACAGATTTGAGAGACTTCTACCAGCTTTCGGAGGAGAAGGAGCATCTTAGAGCGAGCTCCATAGCTTTAAGCTATCAGACCCATTTTGACGTGAGTACTTCTTAGGAAGTCAACACGTGCTGACACCTTTGGGATATGATACAAGGGAGATAGGTAGGATTCTCATTGAGAGTAGAGTAGGGAAAGATTTTGCTCCTTCTTAAATGAAAAGAGAATTGGACTCCGCTTCCATTCTTTGCTGTATTTTGATTTTGGAGTTCATCATATTATGCCTTCTGTGCCGAATGACCTATATTCGTAAAATCGTCTCTGTATTGATTTTGTTGTATCTCTATACTCTAATATTGAGGTGTGTTTATATTCAATTATTTTTGGCCTTATAATAATTCCACAAAACTTAAAGACGCAGTCTGTGGTCTAAAGTCTGTGTGACTAAATCGAAAGTATGATCTTGAATTGTTTTTCTCCCTTCTACCACTTTTAGTAGGCAAATAAAAGACCATCTACATTACATTTAGTAGGGAAAAGTAGGAGTGAAGGTTGGCGTAATCAGAGGTGTTTAGAGAACAGTGTTTTCTCGACCCTGGCAGGGAGTGGGCGCTTCTCCCTGTGAGGTGGTCGTGCTTATCTCATATAGGGCCTGTGGATGGGTTCCTGTTGTCAGGGACAGTAAGGCAGATCCAGTGGAGAAGGAAGTTTCCTAGGGTTCCTCTGTGTATCGTCAACGTAGTGGGTGAAGTGTAGGGCCACAACTCTGAGGAAGATCTGCTGGTAACTGTGCTTCCGTGACATAACGTGTAAAAGCAATCCCTGGAAACCACCTGAAAAACACCCATAAAGTCGTCCACAGCTGAAAAAACAATCAACATTTAACAGCCAGAGCTCCCTTCTACCTGAAGAGGCAAAAAAACAAACCTTCCTCGTGTCCTCCTGAAAACTCTTCACCCCAACCTACCAGCCTTGAATAAATCAAAGTGGCCGAAGCTACTGGCCTCCAGGCTGATTTATTGCTGTTTGGGTACAAGAATAGGGGGAAGAGAGGTAACATACATTTAATTCCTGGCTCTAAGGTAAGGCATTTTCATACATTATATTTAAGGATTAATGTTTTTACTTATGGTGAGTAAAAGAATGTTTGGAAATTGTTTTATTTCATGACCTTTTCTTGCATGTCCTTTTTGTTCATCTTTATCAGGCAGTAAATAAAAAATGCCTTCGGCCTGCCATTTTTAATTAAGTGAGACGGTCTCATGTTTGGTTTCTTCTATTTTACAAGCATGGTGGTTGGGGACCGTTTTTTTCCTTAAATGCAGAAAATGGAAGCTTTTGGTACTTCAGAGGGCCTGCTGTTTTGTTTTTGGACCAATGCACTAGGTCTCACATTTGCAAGAGTTTTTTTGGCATTGTAAATGACAATGCCTTTTATGTATGTGTTTTGAAAAAACTGCAAGCGGTGCATAGTCATTGCTTACTAGAAGCAAGCCTAGCAGTAACTGCGCCAATTTTACTGCCAGCCTTGCTTCTCATAAGCAATGGCTATAAGTACAAAGTGCATGTTTACGCACCGCTTGCAGGTTTTCAAAACACATAAATAAAATGCATTGCCATTTACAATGCCAATAGCTCAAACTCTGGCAAATTCGAGCCCTATTGCATTGCAAATGCTTGTTTGATCATGAAAGGTGGCCCTATTCTTACACAAGATGCTCATGTGCCAGTGTACGGGCAGGTTAGGTAGTTGAGTACTGGGGAGGAGTCGGGGGCATAGGCCACCTTCCTTATTGTGGGCATCAGTAGAGAGCCAGTATTAATTGAATGACTGGATTCTGTTGCCCCCGAAGGAAACTGTGAAACAATCCCTGAGATATTCTTAAAGCGAGGGTAGCTGTACTTTACTTTGGAAATTAGTAGGGTGGAAGTGTCGGACCACAGTTGAAAAATATGGCAATAATGCGTGACAACTGGACGAACCTCCACACACTTGTCCTTGTTTCATGGCTGGAACACTTGACTGCACATGTGCTAGGAAGATTGGTCTTCACTAGACCTTTGACCATGTCTATGGGTCTGTAAACAGACATTTCATGTGTATTCATGTCTTTGAACACAGAGTCCTCCTGGACATGACTGTTGTAAGGGAGAAAGTTCACAACGTCTTCTGCAGCTGGGTTTCCTCTACTTGTCACTTTTCTCCTCTGAAGTTCCCAGTCTATTATTTTTGGTATCAGTTTGCAGACTCCAAATCCCCAGGCAGCCTTTAACTGCAGATTGGTGTCCAAGGGACACATCTTTTGTCAGCACAGTGATCTCCCCAACAGTGGTCCAAAGGGGGTAACCCCCTCGGCTGATTTCAACATTAATGATAAAGTTCAAATGGTAAGTACAAGATGGAGTGCTACCAGACAACAACTCCTCCTGCTGCCTATGTTTCCTGGCTTTGTTTGGTTCAAGGAATGTTTAAGGAATTCACATAGCTTCCCACCAGAGACATCCATGGATGGCTTACGTGAGTTCTTGCACGCAGGCATAAGTTATGCTATTTAAGGCTTGTCTCGGAGTGAGAGAAACTGACTCAACCTGATTGTCTGGCACTTTCAAAATGGAAGGAAACATTTATTGTAAGTGAGCAATGGGCTTCTGCCAACTTGACACCTTTGTGATGACAAGTTGGAGCGGCCATGCAGTCACCAATCCCTTCCAGAACTGCACCCCGACTGAGGCGCTACCACGCCGTCCACTTCCTCTAGGCTGCGACTAAATGAAGGTTCTATCAAAACTCGACTTCCTTGCTCTGCTGTTAGGGCCTACAGTGGAAATCCCAACCCGCCAAGACCTACACCATGACAGAGCCTGAGGCCACTGTACCACTCACCAAAACATGGAGCTGAGCGACTAAAGATTCCATCTCATCCGACAAAAATGTTGGCAAACTGTGACATTTAAAAGCATTCTGAAAAGAGGTGCATATTCGAGGTGACTGAAGAAAGATCTTCATTTAAAACACCTCAGCCACAGCTCAGGTAACAGCCTCTCTCAACTAAACCGTCTTCATTATTTAAACAGACTTTGTGTTCTAGAACCTCTGGGTTGGAAGGTTCCAATGTTACAGGCAGAGGGGAAAGGGTTGGGTGTGGAAGATGCCACACATCTTCCTTTCTAAGAAATCAAATTAAAGAAACAAAAACTTAACAACAATTAAATCATAATAGCTGTAAAGGAAACAGTATTTCAGAATAGGACATATAGAATGGAATCTACAATAAATATATAGTGCATTTGGTAACATAGTCTTTCAGAACCCTTGGCGGACAAGAAAAATGACTACTTGCTCTCCGTGCTCCAACTCCAGAGTTGAAACCATCTATTCATTATCCCAATTGACTGCATCCTTTCCAACACCACCCATCTCACTTTCTGATTTTTCAGTGTTATAAACATCAGGTTCTGTACCGTCCACACTTATTGCAGCATATGTAGCAACCCATGCCATTTTCCAAATCTTCCCATCGTCTGTTTTCACAGCATTACGGAAAATGTTCACAACTTTGATGGAACTGGTAAATTTTGACCATTTGTTGCTTCCAGTAGGGACTCTGACTCCTACCAATTCTTCTACTTTCAGCTTCAAAGCTTGGTGTTGTGTGTTATCATAACCATTTCTTACATTCAATTCACATTTTTCTTCTCTCTGCCTCCAAGGTTGATTAGTACTAACACTCACCTATCCCTTTAGCCATCTCATCCCCCCAGGAACTAACTTGGAGTTAGGTCTCCTTCCCTTCAATATTTCAAAAGAAGCTTTGTTGGCAGTTTGATGAGGAGTCAAATGATAAGCTAAAAGGTGTTTCATCATTTCATCCTTCCAAGACATCCCATCAGACTTTGCCAACTGAATCCCTTCTGTAAGAGTCCTGTTGAACCTCTTCACAACTCCATTGGTTTTGAGATTATATAAAGCACTACAGTGGTGTTTTGAGGCATTAATTTCCAAATAGTCTTGCATTTCTTTCGAACAGAATTGAAAACCATTGTCTGTAAGAATAGAGATGGATAGTCCCTCTCTCATGAACACCTCTTCTAGAAATTTTATGACACCCTTAGTATTAATAACCGAGACAAAATGTATCTCTAGCCATCTAGAGTACTATCAGAACTAACACGTATTCGGAGTTCACTTCACCAGGCAAGGGGCCCATGGTATCTGAAGGTAACTCCATCCATGGTACAACAATACATTGGATGTTTTCTGGACAGTAGGATATTTTCACTGTTACTACACTGAAAAGAACCTCTAACTACCCTTTCTACTTGCATATCCATGCCTGGCCACCAGAAGTCTTGTCTTAACCTTCCTCTGCTCTTAGAAATTCCAAAGTGACCCTCATTGGCCATGCCAGTCAATTTGTCTTAAGTGTCCTTGGTGTAATCAATTTTGTGCCTCCAAACAAACAACCATCTACCACTGCTAAGGCTACTCAGATCATCCAGAATGTCCTCACTTATGGCTAATCTTCATCCTTTGATCTCCAACCTTCAGAAAGTATTTTTCATATCTTTTCTAAGACTTGATCACTTTCCTTCTCTACTTTCCATTCTTTTTCAGAAATAGCACTCTCTGTTATTCTCTGTTACTCTTTCTGTTATTGCGCACACATCTTCTGTTGGCCATTCCTCCCCTTCTCCCATTTCTACTGGTTCACTTTCATCCATTGAATCATTCACCAGTCTGAACAGGCAATCTAATGCGTTGTTTTTTATCTAAATTCTTGTAAGTTTATGACCCAATGCCCGATTCTGCTTGACATTGCTGCTAAACCCTTCTTCGTAAATATTTCTCTTGAGGGTTTGTGATCGGTGCACACTTTAAAATTGTTACCTCATAGAAATCCCTTGAACTTGTTCAAAGCCCAAAAGACAGCTAAGGCTGCTTTTTCTATGACAGCATAGCTAACTTCAGCCCCTCTCAAAGCCCTAGAGGCAAACACTAATGGTCTCTTCTTCATTCAAACCCTCCTGCAAAAGTACTGGCCCCAAACCCTTTGCACTAGCATCAGTAGTAATGATGACCTTTCGCCCAGGTGTGAAAGACTTCAACCTGGGTGCACATGCCAAACACTTTTTTACATCTTCAAATTCATCATTGCACTTCTCATCCCAAACAAATGTCACTTTATTTTTCAGCAACCACCTAATATTGTATGCCCTTTTAGCCAGATTGTGTACAAACTTACTGCAGAATTCTATCATTCCCAGAAACGAGTGTAATTCAGCTTTATTTTTGGGGCAATTTTAGTATGGTATTAACCAACTCTTTCTTTGGTTCCATACCTTCACCAGACACTCTGTGCCCCAAGAGGTTGATAGCTTCACAACCAAACTTACATTTCTCACTTTTGACTGTTAACCCATACTCCTGAAACCTTTTTAAAACTGATCTGACTCTCAGCGTGTTGATGTTTGGTGTTCCCACAGACAAAGACACGAAAAAAGGCACCCTGCAGACTGCATCGAAGCAAGCTCCAACCACAGCAAGGAACTCTTAAGTATCGTCAGAGAGTTCTCCTGCCTGTCAGCTACCAAGAACACGGTCTACCCTTCCCAGGAACTCTGCGACACATTGGTGGACTGTTTCCACATGATATCCACCATCTTCAGTAACTTCAAACCCCAAACAACGACCTCTACAACCTCCTCACGCCAACGGACGCCACCCACAACCACCCGCTCACTGCATCGGAACAGGTCACCACACAGAACACCACAGCCATCATGAACTCCATCCACTTTGGAGCACCCACAGATCCTGGCCTGCACCATTTCTTTAACTTTGGGAGCAGGGAAATCAGCTGCAAACTCACCTCCATTCTCAACTCATCCATCACCACAGCCGCCTTCACCGATGGATGGAATTATGCAGATGTCAGACTCCTCCTCAAAATACCCTCCCCTGACCCCAGCAAACTCGAGAACCACCACCCCATCTCGCTGCTCACCGTCCTTGAAAAAATCCTCAGGAAGGCCATCAACCTCCAGCTCACCGAACACCTGAAGAAAAACAACCTGCCTCCCTGATCACTGCCACCGATGTCATCAGAACCCTCCTCGACCAGGGTGAAACAGCGGCCCTGATCCTCATTGAGTTCTCAGCAGCATTTAACACCATATCCCACTACACACTCATTAAAAGACTCCACCACATCAGGATTCAGGGAGATGCCCTCAAATGGATAACATCCTTCTTCACCAGATGAACCAAGAGAATCTGCCTACCACTCTTCACCTCAGCACCATCTGCGGCGTCCCTCAAGGTTTATCCCTCAACCCCTCCCTGTTAAACACCTACATAACACCCCTCGCCGACATTGTCAGAACCCATGGCCTCAACATTATTTCCTATGCAGACACCACCCAGCTCATCCTCTCACTCTCCGAAGACACCTGCACCATGAGAACCAACTTCCACAACTGCATGATGAGTGTGGCTGAATGGATGAAGACCAACTGCCTGAAGCTCAACACAGATAAGACAGAAGTGCTGATTTCTGGGAATAACAACTTGCTGTGGAACAACACCTGATGGCCTTCCGAACTCTCACCCACACCCTCTCAGACAGACCATGCCCGCAACCTTGGCATCATCATGGACAGGAAGCTCACCATGAAACATCAGATCAACGCAGTCTTCTTGCCTGCTTCCACACCCTCTGCATGCTCCAAAAGAATTTCAGATGGCTCCCCGTCAGCACCAGGAAAACCACCACTCAAGCCCTAGTCACTAGCCGGCTGGACAACGGCAACGCGCTCTATGCTGGAATCATCACCCAATTCCTGAAGAGACTCCAGACGATATGGAACTCACCAGCTAGACTCATCCTTGACCTCCCCAAACAAACCCACATCACACACCCCCACCTCAGGAACCTCCACTGGCTCCCAATCCAGATAAGATGCCAATTCAAGATGCTGACACACACCTACAAGGCACTCCACCACCAAGTATCAGCATATATCAACCATCGACTGAACTTCCACCAATACCCCAGACACCTGCGCTCTGCCTCCCTCACACACACTTCCCACAGCTGCCAAAGATACAGTGGTGCACAATCCTTTTCCTACCTCACCAAGTCCAGGAATGACCATCCCCTTCACCTCTGTACATCATCCTCCCTATCAGAATTCAGAAAGGTACTCAAGACCTGGCTCTTCCACTGATCCCATCAAGAACCTAGTGCCTGAATACCCTCGTGGGAGATTAGTGCACTCTACAAATCCTTGTTGATTGATAGAAAAACACAACTGGTATTGTTTTTAGAATAGAGGACATGGTTCTCTGAAAAACAGAGTCTGCAGATACCAGACCAAATGACTTCTTTTTAAACTTGTAAGCTCCCATGGGCATCATGAATGCTGCTAATTTCTGGGATTCAGGGTGTAAGCAAACCTGATGATAGGCTGATGCCAAGTCTAAGCTGGAGAAAAACATGGCCCCTTCTAGTGCAGACATCATCTCAGAGATATTGGGTAACTACTACCACCTTGTTGAGAGCTCTCAGGTCCACACACAATCGGATCTTGCCATCTGCTTTGCGGGCAACTACTATTGGCACCAACTACGCTGTGGCTTCTACTTGTTCTATCACGCCCATGATGCGTAGCTTCTCAAGTTCATCTCTTACAGCATCCTGTACATTGAGTGGTAACCTTCTCACCTTTAAAACAAGAGGAACAGCACCCCTCCCTAACTTGATTTTGTGTACATGGGTCTTTAAAACAACCTAACTTATCTTCACATACTTTGGGCAATTCTTTTTCAAATGATAAATAAGAGTAAACTGCTTGCATTTGTATCTGTGGTTGTGCGTTAGGATCTAAATGTACCCATAGGTCATTTTGTACTGGCCTACCCAACATATTGTCACCTTTCACTGAGACATACATTTTTAAACAGCATTACTGTTCCTGTACTCCATTTTTGCCTGGAAGTATCCCTTCATTTTGATGGGTTGACCACCATATCCCCCAGGGTGAATATCCATTTTCTTCAGAGTAACATTTTTATCAAATAGGTCTTTGAATACTTTATCAGAAATGATTGTTAGTCCTGAGCAAGAATCAAACATTGTTGCAACTTCGATGTCTCCTATTTTCACTATATCTTTTGGATTACCACTGTCAATGTCACTCCTTTGCAATATTATTTCATCACAAACTTCAACCATTTGGTTATTGCTTCTCTTAGGAAACCTGCTACTCCTGCAGCAAACCATGTAATAGCCCTTTTCCCACATTTGTTACATATTACTTTTAGGGCTGGACAATATTTTGAGTTGGCCATGTGTCCTGTCAGACCACATCTGTAACACTGACCATTGAACTTACCTTCAGAAACGACTTTATGAGTGAAGTCTGACACTTTATTTGCTTCACCTTTCTTACATTTCACTACATTAACCTTGTCTTTATTCCCTACATCATTTTTCATTTCTTTTACACAAAGCATCATGTGTTCAATTTGTTAGGCTACCAAATGTACTTCATTGAGAGGAGGGTCATTTTTTAACCATAACTCTTCTCACTCTCTCCATGTTACATGCCAATACGAATTGATCTCTAATGTGCTCATCACTTGAAGCACCAAATTTGCATGTTGACTCTAGTTTCCTTAAAAATGAAACAAACTCTTCAACTGGCACCTTCTTTTTGTGATCTCTTCCCAAAGTGATAACACTCTAATATAGTGGTGATACATGGAAGAAAATTAACGTCTAATCAATTTTAAATAAGCTTCAAAAACATTCAATCCTCTTGAATCTTCTATGATCAATTCATGGCAAGGGTTCTAATACCTCTTGACCTTCCACACCCAAAAAATGTTATACTAGTGCTAACTTTCTTTTTAATCCTAAATTTGGTCCACACACAGCAGCATAGTTGAGGAATACCTTTTTCCACTTGCCCCATCTTAGAGGAGGATTTCGTGAAATGGACAAGAAAAATGGTGGGGGAGTTACGTTCTGCATATTTACGTGTAAAACACAGATTGCTGCAAACAATCACTACAACTGTGAGTACATTATATATATATATGTCTCCCTTCTGGCGTCCTCCTCACGGATGTCAGTCTCAGCGACACACGGCTCACAGATGGCAACACAGTTCTCTGGTGAGCCAAATTCTCATTTATTGATGATTACACATATTCAAAGCATATTCCCTTACACAGTCCTCATTGCCCTTCAGTAAGGACCGGCACGTTTCGGCGAATTGCCTTCCACTGGGTCACTTTGGGCTTAGCATTGTGTTAATTTAAATGCTTTGTCCTTCTTCAATGTTGTTGACCCTCAACCCACCACTAGAGTGGTACATGTATACAATTTTCACTGGCGTATTTTTTCCGCCATCTTATTATATTTTCTGACATTGATCGCATGATACATAATTATATTTTCTTGGTGAAATTGACATCTTCATATTTAAAACTGGTAATATTATCATATAAGCCTCTGAACACCACCTCTCCATCTTTGAGCACCATTTCAATACCTTGTCCTTCCTACTATCCAAACCTTCTCCTAACCCCTCATCTACCCTACATCTCAACGCCCTTTTGCTCTCCCCCTCTCCCCCGACTCTAACCCTCCCTCCCCTAGATGCCTCAACTGCTAATGCTGTCTACCAAAACTCGACATCCAATTACTCAAATTACTCACTCTCTCCTGCGACCCTTCCTCCCCCCGGCTTCTCAACTACACACTCCGTCTCCTAAACTCACACGCTCTCCATTGACCGACTCCCTCCAACCCCTTACGCTATACCTCCTGGCCCCCCCTCCTGGAACCCCCTAATGCTCCCCACCCGGCCCCAATATCACCCTCTCAGAACTGCATTCCACCCCCAAACCCGCTGTCGTCTATCCCCACTCCCCTCATGCCCTCTTATCATCTCAAACCACATCTCCTGACTCTATGAATGTCCCGTCCTTCTCATCGGCCCTCCCTTTGTCCAACAGCCTGAGCACTCCTCTTATCCCCCCTCCCTGCCTCTCTCCCCCTCCTCACATCAGATTTCCTCCCCGGATCAACACTGAACACATCCTATCCCCCACCTCTTTCTCAACCGCGTTCCCCCTCATTCTTTTAACCCAGACACTGTCCAACATAGAACGCAATCTCTCAACCCTGACAACCGAACCCACACGACTGAGAGAAGATTTCAACTCCCTCTATCCCAGGTCCCTCATCAATCGTTCTAATTCCCTCAATTCTGGCTTACAACGCATCTCTAATCCTAAACCGTGGAGTACTACACCCCTCTGCTGCCGTACCCATAGGCCCTTTCCGCGCTTCGAGCTATCTCTCCTATTCCGACCTCCTTGACCTTTGCCCCCCTCACTCCATCATTCCCGTTATTATGTGGACTAGCAGAATCCCCTCCTCTTCCGTCTCCCCCAGACCCCCACGCCAACTTACCACCATCCATTCGTGCTCTTCTCCTAAAGACAACCCTAAACCCCTCGCCTGCATGCTTGTGAACTGCCGTTCGGCTGTCCGACATGCGATCGAAATATCTGAAACTATCCTTAGCGAAGCTATTGACATCGCCTTCCTCACGGAAACCTGGCTCAATGACCCCTCAACGTCCAACCTTGACTTACTCTCTCCCCCCGGTTACTCTATCATCAAAAAAGACAGAACTGAGAGAATAGGGTGTGGATTAGCTACAATCTTTAAAAACGAACTTCAACTTTCCCTGGTCAAGAACTCTGACCGCGCAACCTTTGAATACCTTGAATCAGAACTTAAGTTTCAAGGTTCTCCCCCGATTCGACTACATAATATCTACCGCCCTCCTGGTGATCCTCTTTCCTTCGCTGAGGAACTATCCGAACTTCTTACTCAATCCTCACTTTCTAACTCAAAAAATCTCTTCCTAGGAGATTTCAACCTCCACTGGAATGAAACCGAGGATCCCACAGTCAACCTCCTCACTAATCTTCTAGAGATCAGTGACCTCAAACAACTTTTCCATTCTCCAACCCACACCAAAGGGGCCACTCTTGACACCATCATTGCCAACAATGACTTGGCTTCCCTTTCCAACATCATCCCCATCGACTGGTCCGAGCATCACCTCATTCTGTTCTCAATCGCCACCACGGCTCCACCCCCCCACCAAAAACATCAAATCCATTAAATGGACCAGGAATCTTAATCGCATCCACCCTGGTGAACTGGAGTCTAAACTCCAAGCACAACTTCTTCTCACCCCTCTCTCCCAAAATGCTAACGAACTCACCGAGCACTTTAACAAAACTGTCATCAATGTCTTAGACCAAATTGCCCCGTCCAAACTAAAAACTCAAAGAAATATTCCATCCAAATCGTGGTTCAATTCAAATCTCAACAACGAAAGACGCGCACTTAGACTAACTGAAAGAACATGGAGACAACACCCATCTTGCCCTCCTCAGATCCGCTAGATCTACTTACAAGAAACACATTTTCACTGAAAAGGCTTCCTTCTTCCGCACACAACTCAATCTTGCCAAAAATAGACCCAGAGAGCTGTTCAACATAGTTCGAAACCAAACATCCTTTGCCCCACCAAAGCTGACGGCCACAACTGATAGATGCAAAGAAATCGCATACTTCTTCTCCGAAAAAATAGCCAAAATAGACCAATCCTTCCTTGTATCTCAGATCCCTCCCAACCCCCTATTTACCGCCGACTCTACTTCTAAACCACCCTCCTTATTAACTCTCCCCCCTGATTCCTCCTCCCACCTACTTGCCACTACCCCTCCGGATAACAGCCTTCCAAACTCACAGCTTAAAAACAACGCCTCCTGGCATAATTTCCACCCTGTAACTGAGCTTGAAGTCTCTAACATAATTTCTAAACTCAAACCGTCCTCACACACTAACAACCCTCTCCCTTCTAACCTTGTCCAGGAGCTAAAGCACATCATTGCCCCTTATTGACTACTATCATCAACTCCTCCCTTACCACGGGATGTGTCCCTGCCTCCCTCCAACTCGGACAAATCACTCCCATTCTTAAAAATCCCAATGCCGACCCTAATGACCCTAACAATCTCCGCCCGATCTCCAACCTCCCCCTGCTTTCCAAAGCCCTTGAAAAATGTGCCCTGCTTCAACTGGACAAACACATTGACACTTTTAACCTACTGGACTCCTTACAATCCGGCTTCCGAAAAGGCTGCAGTACAGAAACTTCCATGCTAAATATTGTTGACGACATCCACCACTCCCTAGATAAGGGCGAGACCTGCCTACTTATTCTCCTCAACCTCTCTGCAGCGTTTGATACTGTTAACCACCCTGCCTTACTTAATGCGCTCAAAGTTCGCTTTGGCCTCAATGGTCCTGTCCTCAAATGGTTCTCCTCCTACCTCCAACACAGAATACAACAAATCAAAATCTACAACTGCATCTCTAACCCTACACCCGTCTCCCTTGGTGTCCCCCAGGGATCTATTCTCTCTCCCTATCTCTTTAACCTCTTTATGGAACCCCTTACCCTCATTCTAAAACAAGCTGGAATCAACTACCACTTCTATGCTGATGACACCCAACTTTACTATAAGATTAAAGCCCACTCTGATGTTCTACACCTTAACAACACCCTGACAAAAATCCAATCCTGGTTCCACTCCAATCATCTCAAACTCAACCCTAAAAAAACTGAAATCATTCTCTTCTCTCCAAAAAACAACCCTCTTCCTATCCAAACATGGATCTCTGACCTTAATGCCCTGAACTGTCCGCTCTCCTTATCCAACTCAGTAAAATCTCTTGGTATCACCATTGACAATAGCCTAACTCTTCAGGTCCACATAAAAAACTCGGCTAAAGGAGCACTCTTCACTCTCCGTCATCTCAAGAAAATTAAAACCTTCATTCCAGCAGACGACTTTAAATCGGTTGTCCAATCTCTAGTCCTCTCGAGAATTGACTATGGTAACACTATCCCATCCGGAACCCCTAAAGTTCACCTAGCCCCACTCAAATCTGTGCTCAACCTAGCGGCCAGGCTAATCACCGACTGCAAACATTTTGACCACATCTCCCCAGCCCTTAAAGCCCTTAAATGGCTGCCCATCGAAGGCAGATCCTACTACATGATTGCTTGCATTACGCACAAAGCCCTTCATCAAAAGGCCCTCTAGTGTAGCTCCTATTTCCCTAATAGGCTCTGCGCACTGGAATAATATATCCTATTGGTTTGACATAGGACTAAGGTCAGTATGTCCCTATCGAGTATATTAAACTTAATTAATTGTGCCAGCTAGCTCAGAGGCCACTAGAAACTCCTTGACAACAAGAAGGGAGTAGTTTCTGGCAGCCGCAAAACATGACCACTATGTTTCCCTTTAGAATCAGAACGTGTCCCAGAGTCGTGGAAACAATAGATAACTATTTCACTCAGCTCAATTGTGCATGCTTAGTTTTCTCCAAGTTACACAGAAAGAAATAGACGGGCGTTTTCAATAAAAGATTTATTGAACAGTCTTGTTTCTGGTGTAAGTTAAATGTGCTGTTACGATCACAAGACAGTATGCGAGATAAATAATGTACAGGGTGAGCAGTAGAAATAAATAATACTGCGATAGCATTATCTTTTAGTACATATGCCGTTACATAAATAACACAGACTAAAAATGCGAGTACTCATACGATGCGTTTCTAAGCTAGTTCTACCCCAATGTACCTAACCTAACCTAGGTGTAGGGAGAGGTATGAAGTAGGTGAAGTATTCCTTACTATGGTATACTAAGAGTATGTTAAGCCTAGTATGCCTAGTATGCCAAGAGTCCCTCTAGGTTCTTATCAGCTCCATACCTGAAGAATGAGAGAGGTAGGAATCTCTTTGCCAGACTCGAACTCCAACACCCCGCAAGGGAAGTCAGATCACTGGAAGCTGGACTCTCTGCATGCAGGGATGACAGCGTCTTCTCAGTGCGTCAGGCCGGGAAACGGGCTCCTCTGAAGTCGAGGTCTCCTCTAGTTTACAAGGGCTAGGAAGGTATATTTATACCTGAGAGTACCTAGGAATGTTAGTATTGACGTGAGTCGGACAGCGAAAGACGTCATGAATGAACCCCTAAGGAATAACGGTTCATGCATAATATATGAGTCCTTGAAGAAATCAATAGTCCTGGACTAGGGAAACTCCCGCAGCCTAAGGGTCTGTTCTTCATGTACTCGTTGTGACGTTAGGGTGGACGGATGTCGGAGACCATGCCTGTATTTGGAGTGCATGGTTTAATGCCTAAATAAGGCCTGGGAATTTATGCCTATATAAGGGCAGGGCGAATTGTGCCTATATAAGGACATGATACTGGAAAGCCCGTTATGGACACCCTAAGAGGAATACAACACCCACTCCACTTTCGTGTATACGATAATACTAAAATGCTAAACATTTAAAATGCTAAACATAAAATGGAGTACTGCATAATTAAAAAATATTTCTTAAAAGTATTAAAAATCATAGTAAAAAATGCAAAAGGTACTGTACATTTGAAGGAACAGCTTTTCATTTCAGGCATAAAGTTTTGAAAATAAATGCAATTGGAATGAAATAAGCAGTAATATTTACATGTGACAAAAAAATGATCGATAAGTTGTTCAAAAATCAAAGTCATTTCATGTCATGAAAATCAATGAACTGTTTTTAGACACATAATATGACTAAGGGGCCGATTCCGATCTCGGTCGGAGGCGCACCCAATACCATTCGGTCAGGAAAAAAGCCATGCGAATGCCTGTTTCCCGACCGATCCGTACAGCACACCGAACGAGTAAGTACGATGCGCACAACAGCAAAGAATCCGGCCGAGCCGTACTCACCCAATCCAGGTCCTGTACTCCGACCGAGGCGAATCCGGAAACGCAGAATCGAGTCGCACGGAAGGGAAAATGCAGCTCCGTCCGGCCGAACAAGTACGATGCGCTTCCCGTACACGCTGAACCCGTCGCTACGCACGGCACGTCAAAGCATCCGGGAGAGGCGCACATAAGCTCCGATTCGCGCCACAACACAATCCACGGCTACGAGGCGAACACGCCAGCGACGAGGACGACGCGAAGCGATGAGGACGACGCGAAGCAACGAGAAGGACGAACGACACGAACCAACCATGAATCCCTTCGTCCCGATCATACCAATATTCTACATTTACTACCGGAACAGACACAGACGCGTACGGCGCAGAAGGTAAGTCAGACACCAACCACAAAACACATACAACACGTACACGACACATCACACAGACACAGAGGGATGCAGAATATACTTACACCAGCAACAGCAGCACCATAGGGGCGGGATGCCCATCACCAATGCCACATATGCACACAGGGGCCTGAATGCGCACCACCACCACCACCCAGGGGGCTGGATGCCTACCACTACTACCACCCTCACCCAGGGGGCTGGATACCTACCACTACTACCACCCTTAGCCAGGGGGGCTGGATGCCTACCACTACTACCACCCTCACCCAATGGGGGCTGGATGCCTACCACTACTACCACCCTTAGCCAGGGGGCTGGATGCCTACCACCACCCTTACCCAGGGGGGCTGGATACCTACCACTACTACCACCCTCACCCAGGGGGCTGGATGCCTACCACTACTACCACCCTTAGCCAGGGGGGCTGGATGCCTACCACCACACTTACCCAGGGGGGCTGGATGCCTACCACTACTACCACCCTCACCCAGGGGGGCTGGATGCCTACCACTACTACCACCCTTAGCCAGGGGGCTGGATGCCTACCACCACCCTTAGCCAAGGGGGCTGGATGCCTACCACTACTACAACCCTCACCCAGGGGGGCTGGATGCCTACCACTACTACCACCCTCACCCAGGGGGCTGGATGCCTACCACTACTACCACCCTTAGCCAGGGGGCTGGATGCCTACCACCACCCTTACCCAGGGGGCTGGATGCCTACCACTACTACCACCCTCACCCAGGGGGCTGGATGCCTACCACTACTACCACCCTTAGCCAGGGGGCTGGATGCCTACCACCACCCTTACCCAGGGGGCTGGATGCCTACCACTACTACCACCCTCACCCAGGGGGGCTGGATGCCTACCACTACTACCACCCTTAGCCAGGGGGGCTGGATGCCTACCACCACCCTTAGCCAGGGGGGCTGGATGCCTACCACTACTACCACCCTCACCCAGGGGGGCTGGATGCCTACCACTACTACCACCCTTAGCCAGGGGGCTGGATGCCTACCACTACTACCACCCTCACCCAGGGGGCTGGATGCCTACCACTACTACCACCCTCACCCAGGGGGCTGGATGCCTACCACTACTACCACCCTTAGTCAGGGGGGCTGGATGCCTACCACCACCCTCACCCAGGGGGGCTGGATGCCTACCACTACTACCACCCTTAGCCAGGGGGCTGGATGCCTACCACCACCCTTACCCAGGGGGGCTGGATGCCTACCACTACTACCACCCCACCCAGGGGGCTGGATGCCTACCACTACTACCACCCTTAGGCAGGGGGCTGGATGCCTACCACCACCCTTAGCCAGGGGGGCTGGATGCCTACCACTACTACCACCCTCACCCAGGGGGGCTGGATGCCTACCACTACTACCACCCTTAGCCAGGGGGGCTGGATGCCTACCACTACTACCACCCTTAGCCAGGGGGGCTGGATGCCTACCACTACTACCACCCTTAGCCAGGGGGCTGGATGCCTACCACTACTACCACCCTTAGCCAGGGGGCTGGATGCCTACCACCACCCTTACCCAGGGGGGCTGGATGCCTACCACTACTACCACCCTCACCCAGGGGGCTGGATGCCTACCACTACTACCACCCTTAGCCAGGGGGCTGGATGCCTACCACCACCCTTGCCCAGGGGGCTGGATGCCTACCACTACTACCACCCTCACCCAGGGGGCTGGATGCCTACCACTACTACCACCCTTAGCCAGGGGGTGGATGCTCTACCACCACCCTTAGCCAGGGGGGCTGGATGCCTACCACTACTACCACCCCACCCAGGGGGGCTGGATGCCTACCACTACTACCACCCTTAGCCAGGGGGCTGGATGCCTACCACCACCCTTACCCAGGGGGCTGGATGCCTACCACTACTACCACCCTCACCCAGGGGGGCTGGATGCCTACCACTACTACCACCCTTAGCCAGGGGGCTGGATGCCTACCACCACCCTTAGCCAGGGGGCTGGATGCCTACCACTACTACCACCCTCACCCAGGGGGGCTGGATGCCTACCACTACTACCACCCTCACCCAGGGGGCTGGATGCCTACCACTACTACCACCCTTAGCCAGGGGGCTGGATGCCTACCACCACCCTTACCCAGGGGGGCTGGATGCCTACCACTACCACCACCCTTAGCCAGGGGGGGCTGGATGCCTACCACTACCACCACCCTTAGCCGGGGGGGCTGGATGCCTACCACTACTAGCACCCTCACCCAGTGGGGGCTGGATGCCTACCACTACTACCACCCTTAGCCAGGGGGGGCTGGATGCCTACCACCACCCTCACCCAGGGGGGGCTGGATGCCTACCACTACTACCACCCTTAGCCAGGGGGCTGGATGCCTACCACTACTACCACCCTTAACCAGGGGGCTGGATGTCTACCACTACTACCACCCTCACCCAGGGGGGCTGGATGCCTACCACTACTACCACCCTTAGCCAGGGGGCTGGATGCCTACCACCACCCTCACCCAGGGGGGCTGGATGCCTACCACTACTACCACCCTTAGCCAGGGGGGCTGGATGCCTACCACTACTACCACCCTTAGCCAGGGGGGCTGGATGCCTACCACTACTACCACCCTTAGCCAGGGGGATGGATGCCTACCACCACTACCACCCCCACTCATAGGATGGACAATGCATGACACAACCAGCACACCACGACCTAGGGAATGCAAGAAAAAGACATCCCCCAACACCATGACAAGCGTGTGTAGACTGTGTCAAATGCCTACAACACCGAACATGACTTTGAACATACAATGTGACCCCTAGCACATGTGCCACACATATATGTGTGTGGCCCCACAATGCAAGCAGGCCATGACCATTGTGGCAATGGGGTCCAAACCCCCATCATCACAGTGACCAAAATGTAAGTGTGGGGTCCATAGCTGAAGCACATTTTGAACAGTGTGGCAATGGGGTCCAAACCCCCATCATCACAGTGACCAAAATGTAAGTGTGGGGTCCATAGCTGAAGCACATTTTGAACAGTGTGGCAATGGGGTCCAAACCCCCATCATCACAGTGACCAAAAGGTAAGTGTTGACAAAGAAAGAGCTGCAACTGCCAAACTGCATGGATGATTCCTGGTCACAGAACAAAAAACACATCAGTGGCAAAGTAGTGTATGTGTCCCATTGCAACATAGATTGGGGGAGGCAAATACTGCAGTGCAAATAAGACATACCTTTGGCCATGTGCAGACAAACAACACCCATGGGGGCTGACACTGTCAACATTCATCAATGACACAATGACAGAAGTGACCATCAGAATGCAGACCCACATATTCGCACCAATGGGCACACAAATGCAGATACCCTGTGGAGACTGCAGATGTGAGGTGAACAGATACCATACCATGGCAGCAATGGGACACACAAACCATGATCATTGTGCTGACCGATGACCTAGGAGTCCCAGGGACAGCAGGGGAAACCTACCAAACTACATACAACCAATGGCACACCCAAGATATGCCAATGCAGTGGTGCAGATGCACAAACACAAACAGGCAGACCCACACTGCACATCATACACAACAGGTGAGGGGGGGTGCCAGTGTCCCCAGGCAACCACACAACACATGAGGAGACCTGAATACCAATCATACAGATGTGCAAACAGTGCCACACAAAGGTAACTCATGGATCCAAATCCCCTATGTGGGCAAGCAGGCATTGTCAGATGAGAGGGAGCACAAATCATACATGTCACACAGGCACGTAGGAACAGCAACTGACACAGCAAGACACAGACACACCACAGCACCACCCCCAGGGCCCCCACAATGTGGTGACCCTGGGCTGCATTACAATCCCACTGTGATGACAAAGCTAAATGTGGTTCACACTGTGAACCACAGTCATGTGTCCTGAGCAACAAACTACCATCACACCTACACAAGCACAAATCAATCAGCATGGCCAGTAAGCCAAGGCCAACATGGAGGCAGGGGCCTAGCCGGGCAACAACTCTCATCTGCACACACTCAACACCACACCCCTCGACCTCCAACAATGTGCAGCAGTGAAGCACACATGCACTGGTGACATTGCACATGCACCCATGACTATTCCAGGGTGGTGGGTGGGAACCAAGGTGCAGAAACACATCACACATGGCCACTCAACAAGACTCCTGAATGTCTGACACACTGCACACTACGCTGTACATGGACATGACGGCAATACCACACCAACCAATGGGATCCCAGCCACAGTCACACACCAATGAAGAAGCCAAGGTCACCCACAAAGAACACACATAGACAACAACCAACATTGCAGCCCGGACCCTGAGGAGTGCCAGCAGTCACACACACAACGTGTCACAATCACTGAAAGATAACACAAACTGGAAATCACATGACAGGGGCAAACAACAAGTGCCAAGGGAAACCTGACTGTGACCCATCTGCGTCTGCACACAAACTCAGCCCTGACAGCAAACACACCTATGGGTGACACCCTGATGACCAGTAATGTGCCATGCACCCACATCACAGAGAACCCAGGGAGAAGACTTTGGGGGAACATAGGTCAACTCAGCAAGCATCACAAACAGGTACAACACTAGGGAACACAGCATGCACAGCTAAACGGAAGTGAACACACAGACATGCACATACAACACACACCTTGGGCGCAGGCAATGTCACAGGAGTACACACTGCCATGAGGGGACTCCACTCCTGTGTGAGGAAAGCTGTGCCATATGTTGCCTCAGTAGGGCCCCATCATGTCAGCTGAGCACTTGGTCACACAATCAACAATTAGCACCAAATGAGGGCTCCCGTCACATCAGCCTGGTCATGGAAGTGCCAACGGAATCATCAGCACAGATCCAACACACTTGTATAGCAATGTTGCACTGACTACACGGATGAGTCCTTCCCCATTGATGCCCAAACCTGCATGTCCAGTGGAGATGGCCACACGGTCAGGGAAGTAGACGAATTGAACAATGGCAGGCACAACAGATGTGTAGGGGTGGAAGCCACAGATGTGAAATAGCAAATCTAAGTAGGAAATCCCATTGCCAAATACTGAACACATGACACCCTCAGATGCTGCTATGGATGACATGGATACACCACAGGATAGGACACATTCCCCCTGGACCACATGGGTTCCTGCACAGTAACACTTCATTATCATGAGACCAAATATCACCATCACTGCAGCAAGGGCATGGTTAGCATCATCAACAACATGTACATCAGAAGCATAAGCACTAGAGAACAGAAAGTTGCTTTATTCAGCATATGTGTGGAATGAAAACAAAGTCCAGGAAAAACACAAAGGCCAATGGCCAGTCCATTGTCAAAGTCCAAACTTGGTGACAGTGGCAGATGTCACCCTACGCATGCCTGCACAAAACCAGGGACAATCCACTAGGAGGGGCAACCGGGGGGCAGGCCAGGCACCGCAGGGACAGGATCAGGGCTCACCAGGAGGAAGCAGGGAAGGGGTGGTGGGTGCTGGAGAGCCACTGACAACTGCAGTGGAGGTGTCTGACATGGTGTGTGCCGGCGAACTGGGGGGCATGACTCAGATGTTGTGGGTCCCGGCACGACTGCAGTGGACCCTGAAGATGGAGTGGACAGGTCCGCCACTGCAGTGCCCAAGTCAGACAGGGTGGTAGTGGACTCCACTGCAGTGCCTACCACCAGGGGAGGAGAATGGGGAACAGGCAAGGTGGGCTGGACAGAGGGGGAGGACACCCTCACCACATCAGTGGCACAGACAAGCGCAGCGGGGGTGTGGTGCCGGGAGAGCAAGTGGCAGGGGGAGAAGGCCAGAGCCTCTTGGGGATGGTAGATCTGTGGGTGGGGGAACCTGGGGCAGGGTGTGGTGGGGGCACCTGTGGAGTGGGGGCCTGAGGGATGGAGGAAGGAGACCTGGTGCCTGAGCTGCAGGGCGGCGGGGTCTTGCTCTTACGACTCCGGGGGGACTTGCGGGTGGGGGCCTCAGTCTGTCTGCGCCTGGGGGAGGGTGTCCGGGGGCGAGGGCACTCTGCTCCGTGTGGGTGGGCTTCCTCTTCCCCCTGGATGCTGGAGCAGCTGGATCGGAGGGGAAGAGGCCGAGGTCACTGAGGAAGAGGCGCTGGGTCTTTGGGGTTGCAGGTGAGGCAAGGGAGGGTGTTTTTGGAGGGAGAGGCAACTGAGGACTGCGCAGTGCTCGTGGATGCGTGTGTGTGTTCCAGGGCCCCATCCCCTGTGAGTCTGGTTTCAGTCCCCTGACTGTGCGTGCGTGTGCGTTTTGTTTGTGGCGTGTGTGTCTGTGTGCTGGATGTGTGTGTGCTGGTGTGTGCCTGTGCCGGTGTGTGTGTGCTTGGGACAGGTAAGGTTCTGGGGAGTGTGGATGGAGCAGAGGCAGGAGGGGTGAGGGACTGTCTGAGGAGGGACACTGCTGCCGTCAGGGAGGAGTCCATGGACCTATTGCCCCTCTGTAGGTCAGACATGCCCGATGAGATGCCCTCCATGAACGACACCAGCTGAGTCAACAGAGCGGTGTGCGCATGGAGGACACTCAGCATGGCTGTCTGCCCTACATGGAGCTGGCGAAGGAGGTACACAGACTCCTCACTCAGGGCAGCAGGGGACACAGGGGCAGGGGTGCGGTGCCTGGCCCAAAGGAGACACGCTCCCGAACATGGGAGCCTCCACGGACCTGGGGAATGGGAGCCGATGGGAGGGCGGTGGTGGTGCTGGTGGTGGCGGGGACAGCAACACTAGCTGGGGTGTGGTGGCTGCTGACACCCGCCTCCATAAGGGAGTCATCCTCCGAGTTGCTCTGGTCGTCAGCTGAGGTGGATGGTGCTGAGGACTCCTCGGTGTGGCTCCCCTCGCCCTCCATGCCACTGGGTCCCTCCGACCACTCCTCGGCTGCTGACCCAGTCTGGCTCTCCGGGTCCTCCTGGTCCGTGGAGCTGTCCCCTTCCATGGCCGTGGATGTATCTGCAAACAATGGGGAAACAGACAGACATCAGTCACCTGCACCAAACACACACACCACTGTGAGCACAGCACATTACAGAGCAAGCCCTGGCATCATTAGTTGTACATTGCTAAAAGTGCCCTAACTGAACAGGAGAAGCCAATTGTCAGTCTGATGCCAACCATGGCACTCACATCCCACATGGCCTTGCACCCATCTGTCTGGTGTCTGTTGGATTGCAACACCCCAGTGTGGACACATGCACCAACTACACAGTAGTTGGACAGTGCAGAGGACACGGTGTAGCATGTGGACATGCACACATCACAACTCTTGCCACTGAGTCAGTACAGGTTTCCGGATGAAAGGGATGCCCAGAGTCAAATAGGAAATGCATGTGATGCATACCAGCGACAGACACCATGATGCACCCATGTCCTGATAGCCATCGCCACAATGGTGTGCATGTAGCACATGTCACTCCCCTGCAGGATCACCAATAAGTAGACACATGCCATGGCGGAGGCATGACTGCTAAGTCATACATCACTGTCTCAGTGATGTATGACTTGGCAGCCAGACAACAACACTCTGCACTGTGTCACAATAGTAGGTCATGGGGAATGCAAGTCCTGGAGCCGCACAAGTGCACATGTACATCCCCCACACAACACATCATCTTAACCCTCATCTGTCCAGGTCATACCGATTGGACATATGGGAGACCTGTGACACTACCCTCTGAACCTGAGCCCCTCACAATCTGCTGTGAATGGGGAACAGCTGCCTGAACTTCACATTCGCCTACCCCAGTCTGCACGGGCAGCTGATCAAACACCTATGTGACACACAAGTATCGTCTCCTATGGTCACATCTCCAGTGGCATGCTGAGCCCCTACCAAGAAACACCCCAGCAGTCCTGGCAACTAATCCACAGCACACTGACACAGAGGCAGACACCTGAGGGGTCAAATCACTGCGCACAATGTGTCAGCTGATACACTGGAGTGGGAGTACCGAGTGCATTGCATGGCCTGGAGTAGGCATGCCTGTCCTTCCCCACATGAATGAGGGATGAGCCCTGGACAGTGGATAGCTGGCTATGTATGTGTGACACACGTAATCTGCACACTCCTGAGGCCCAAACATTGTTCCCACCCGCTGCATGGGCGTGTGCCACATACCCCAGGCACATGTGGTGGCTCAGCTCAGCAAGTGGACCGCATATCAAAGCAACACGCAGATTACATGTCCGAACACAGGCGTTGTGTGAACAATGGACCCACCCATGATGCCCACAACAGAGTTAGGGAAACAGATGCTGTCCCCCACCTTTAGTGAAGCAAACTGCAAGGACACAGTCCCAAGTGACACAATTCCCTGAATGTAAGGGCCACACCTGGGTATCAGATGAGGAGTGGGCAGTGCACAATAGAGGGACATGGCTCCTGGACAACATGACTGCTGCACTGTGGCAGTTTAACCAGGCCAGAGGAGGGCACAAAGCATGTAATACAGAGTTCACAGTGCAGTCTTTGACTCACCCCCTCCTTGCTGCTGTCTGGCCTTCAGCTGCCCATCCAGGTCTGGAAACACCACCGCCAGGATCTGGAGCATGTGGGGGTCAGGGTCCGTGTTCCGCCCCTCCTGCGAGGAGGCGACAGCTTCAGCTGGACCCGTGCAATTCTCCGGGTCCAGCCCCAAAGGTCCTGCCACCTCTTCTGGCAGTTGCGGATCCGGCGCTTGTAGACCCCCACGGACCGGACAGCCCGGACGATGTCCTTCCAGATCTCCTGCTTCCGATGGGCATTAACCTGTCAGGATGACAAAGTGAAAAGGCCATTACTACACATGCAACATATCCGTGCATGACACAGTTGTATATACATGTCTCAATCACAGGGGCACATGATGTACACAGGCAGTGCAAAGCTGCCCATGGACAGTTTGCCAGACGTCACTACATGGTATCATTGCATGGGAAGTAAAACCTTGTTCAAATGCACTGTCACTGCACCATACCTGTCCAGTGCATGTCACTACACACTATGGGGGTGACAACTACTCAGTGAGCCTGCTAGCCAGTGGCGTGCAGACTTCCAGCCTTGCTAGTCAGACAAAATGCACATTCAGAAAGGCAGTGCACAGAACACTCACCTGCTCCCCTGGTGTCCCATACACCTTGCTGTACTGTGGAAGTAGGCTGTCCAGCAGGGCCTGGTTCTCCTCAAGGCTGAAGGCTGGGGCACTCTCCACAGTACGTGCCATTGCAGGGTCCAGAGGGGCAGAGACAGCAGCAGTGCAGTGGCAGATGTCGTCCTGGAGCATGTAGTGCAGGCAAGTGAGCTCTCAGGGGAATAGCCAGCAATATATATGTGCTGGAGAGGCAGATACTGTCCCTTGTGTCCAAAGTGATAGGTCCACGTCGTTTGCATCTTCTGAATCTGGCCAATCCATGGAATAGCAGCACCAATACACGCCCACAGCATCCTTCAAATCTTCAACTTCATGACATACATGATTTTGCAACATTGTTGTGGGTGACCAACTGAATTTCCAGCAACCGACTCGTTCGAAATTCGAAAACGCGTCCGTTGCCAGGCAAGGCCATTGTCAATGGGTGCGCACCGATAGGTCCATTGCGGTACAACGCGTACAGGGGTACAACGCGTACCCGCACACATTGAATGCAATGGGCCGGCCGGGGGCACCGATCGGTCCATTGCTGTTCAACGCGTACAGGGGTACTACGCGTACCCGCACACATTGAATGCAATGGGCCGGCCGGGGGCACCGATCGGTCCATTGCTGTTCAACGCGTACAGGGGTACAACGCGTACCCGCACACATTGAATGCAATGGGCCGGCCGGGGGCACCGATCGGTCCATTGCAGTACAACGCGTACAGGGGTACAACGCGTACCAACGCGTACAGGGGCACAATGCGTACCTGCACACATTGAATGCAATGGGCCGGCCGGGGGCACCGATCGGTCCATTGCTGTTCCAACGCGTACAGGGGTACAACGCGTACCCGCACACATTGAATGCAATGGGCCGGCCGGGGGCACCGATCGGTCCATTGCAGTACAACGCGTACAGGGGAACAACGCGTACCAACGCGTACAGGGGCACAATGCGTACCTGCACACATTGAATGCAATGGGCCGGCCGGGGGCACCGATCGGTCCATTGGTGTTCAACGCGTACAGGGGTACAACGCGTACCCGCACACATTGAATGCAATGGGCCGGCCGGGGCACCGATCGGTCCATTGCTGTTCAACGCGTACAGGGGTACAACGCGTACCCGCACACATTGAATGCAATGGGCCGGCCGGGGGCACCGATCGGTCCATTGCTGTTCAACGCGTACAGAGGTACAACGCGTACCCGCACACATTGAATGCAATGGGCCGGCCGGGGGCACCGATCGGTCCATTGCTGTTCAACGCATCCATGTACAAGTGACTGGCATATGTCACCATGCCTGTCTCAGATGGACATATGCCAGCCACAGATAGCTCCCAGGGAGTGAGGGGCACACCTACAACACGACAGCCTGTCCAAACTGTATGATAAGGCATGTAAGGCTGCATTTCCTATTGTGTGTATGTTGGTGTACATGTTGTCCTGTGGGTGTCACCTGGGGGCAGCCACCCCCAGGCTGTGCACGTGTTCATGGGGACAAGATCCTGGGTGTTACGTGTACATGACCACTGTGATGTGCAACTGTTCATATCTGTGCATGTGCCATGGTCACATTTCACGGTGGTGTATGTGTATGTCATGTCACATACCCCGTGAGTCCCATGTGGGACGGTATGTTTGAGCCAGGGTGTCCCAGTGGCACAATAGTGATGGTCCTCCACAGTCTGTGTGCATGTAGTGTTTACAATGTCTCTGATTTCATGTGCACAATGGGAGACAGTCTCCACATCCACGTTGTGTGTGCATGGACTTTGATGTTGTGCGTGTGTGTGTCACAGACGTCCATGTCTGTCCTGCAGTGGCAAGTGGGACCACTACCTGTGGGGGTCATAGTTGTTTTGCTGTGGTGTATACATGATACTCCATGTAATGCCAGTGTCCATGTGGCAATACAGGGTCCCTGGGAATGTACCTGTCGTTGAGCTGTGATGCCTGGGGCACATCTGTCCTCACATGTCACTGTGGGGGGTGATTGTGACACGGCAGCAGGAGATGGGAACTGTGACACAGCCTCATGATATCCAATGGGCCAACCTGGGACTAATTGATGCTACTTGTTGGACCGTGATGACAGATGTTGGCCATGTATGTACCATACATGTCCTTACGGAACTGCACACTTCATGTAGTTGTGCCTCATAATGATGTATGTTGGGATATTGAGTGTGTTCAATGCCGCATATGTGGGCTGACTGACAATCTTGCTTACTTCTCCTCTGCACTGCAGGGCTCCTGCTGTCCATCGACCATTCCCAGACCTGGCAACGATGGTGGAACGGGACAGCATCCGACGGTACCGCTTCACCAGGCAGCTGATTGAGGATTTGGCAGTGCAGTTGGCCCCACATTTGCAGCCTGGCCGGCCGTATCCTACAGCGCTGACCCCCAAGGTGAAGGTGATGGCAGCCCTACACTTCTTTGCCACCGGTACCTTCCAACATACTGTGGCGACTGCTGGTGGGATGTCACAGACCATGTTCAGCCGTGTGCTCCGCGATGTTTTGGCGGCAATGTTGCTCTTCCTGAACCGGTACATCTATTTCCCTAGACTGCGACGACTCACTGACGTGAAGAGTGACTTTTATGCCCTGGGGAGGATGCTGCATGTCATTGGCTCCATTGATGGGACACATGTGGCTTTGGTACCACCACAGGCCCAGGAGCAGGCCTACAGGAACCGCAAGCACTACCACTCGGTCAATGCACTGGTGGTGTGTCTTGCAGATATGACCATCACACACGTGTGTGCCCGTTTCCCTGGTTCAGCACACGATGCCTTTGTGATGAGGAGTAGTCGCATCCCCAGGATGATGGCACAGGTGCAGAACCAGCGTGCCTGGCTTGTCGGTGTGTACTGACTTTGTGCCATTGTGTGTGATCTGATCTGTAGTATTCCGCCCACTTTTCCAAGTCAGCTAATGTGCAATTGTCTGTCCGTAGGTGACTCGGGATACCCCAACATGCCGTGGTTGCTGACACCCCTCAGGAACCCTGTGACACCAGCCCAGATGCGCTACAATGAGGCACATGGTCGGACCAGGAGAGTGATTGAGCGGACATTTGGTCTCCTGAAGAGCCGCTTCAGCTGTCTGGACAAGACCGGCGGGTCCCTCCCATATGCCCCTGCGAAAGTGTGCAAGATTATCATCGTCTGCTGCATGCTCCACAACCTGGCAGTGCGGAAGGAGTTGCCTCTCATCCAGGATGACAATGACCAACATCCGCCACCTGTGGAGGATCCTGGCCTGGACCACGATGCCAGTGACGATGATGATGATGATGATGATGAGGGTGATGTCCGCACACAGCTCATCACCAACTTCTTTAGCTGAATGTGAGTATCCTGAGGTGTCATGTCAATGATGTGAGTTGGCATGATATGTGTAGGTGGTGCTCTGGTGCTGTTGGAGTGTGTCCATGGGCTACTTGACTGGATGTGTGTTGCGATGTGTGCTTACAGGTGGGCTGTACTCCCCAACAGTGTTGACATGCTAACTTGGTTCTGGGTGGGTATCTTGTAACATGTATTGTGCATGAGTTTTGCTGTTCTGTCCTGTTCTCCATTGCTTTTGACTGTGTGTCATTTCTGTCCTTCACAGGGTACTTTCAGATTCGTTTGGTCAACTGTGTCCACCGACGACGTGATTGCACTTCCAGGGTGGTAGCTGTTGTGTCCCTACAGGTGATGTGCGCCACACCCATGGACTTCCTTCTGTCTACAGTTGTTGACTGTGTGCCCGCTGCCAGGTGAGATTACCTTGCATCTGTAGTGGTTACGACATGTTGCAACTGTGTAATAAACCTGTGCTTCACTTTGTGATGTGCGTTGTCTGTGGTCACACATTTGACTGCCATTTGCTTACTGCACCTGTGGGCTACTTGACTACAACTGGGAATGGGTGTGGTGTCTGTGCATTGCACCGTCTTCCCTGGCAACATCAGTGTAGGCAATGAGTCAGATGGCCTAGGTGTGTATGTGTTGTGTAGCCCTGGTGGTGTGTCTCACTCATATGTGTCACGTTGCCTTTACTCACATGCCTGTGTTGTACTTGCTGTTGCAGTTCGCATACACAGTGTAATTTTGCAGTTCATCATCCCCATAACAGCACCCACGTTGGAATCACAACAGAGGCAAGTATGGTGTATTAGTGTGTTTATTGTGATACATTTGTGTGAATAGTGCATAGGATGGGTAGTGCTGTACATAAATCTTGCAATCAGAAGTTCCTAGGTGAATTGAAAGTCCTGGTAGACAAAATCCCCAGTATCGGGGCCACAGTTGTCTGAGACATTGGTCCAACTTGTACTCCCCATGCAATGTGTGGGAGTAGTGTTGCCGTCAACAGGGTGAACAGTCTGTGCACAAAGGTGAACATCCAGAACAGGTTCAGGCTTCCTGGGAGTTGCGCTTGGCCATCGGCCTCTCACTTGCCCCTCTTCGGACGACCCCTCTTCTTGGGGGGGCCCCTCAAGTACAGGCTGCTGCGGTGCAGGGGACTCTCCGCCAGAGTCATCCTCCCTCCCTGTGGCAGTTGCAGTTTGGGCAGCACCAGATGTTGTTGGCACACAGGGAGGTGTGGACTGGTTGCTGATCATCTGGCGGAGGCATTGTAAAATGTCCCTGTGCACCGCCGTCATCTCATGCAGTGCATCCCACTTGGACTCCACGCGGGACATGTGTGAGTCCACGCGGGACATGTGTGACTCCACGTGGGACATGTGAGAGTCCAAGCGGGCATGATGGGCAGCCTGCTGCTGTTTCATGTCTCTGAGGAGCCCCACTACCTGGCTGAGGTCTCCGGTGCTGGACTGGTACGCATCAGCTATGCGTACCAGTTGTGGGTCATCATGCACACCAGCAACCTCTGCAAGCAGCGACCTCTGTCTCCCACCCCTCCCACCACCCCTGCTGACATGTGCAGTGCGTGCATTGGCACGCACAGATGACCCTGGTCCACCTTGGGAGTTGGTGGTGGTGGTGGTGTCCATGGCCCCAGGTTGGTCCAGGGTCCCTGTGCTGGTGTTGCTCCTTGTTCTGTCCATGTCGGCAGGGATGGTATTTGTGGTGACAGTCGTTGGAGGGGTGGGTGCAGGGGGTGCAGCTGGTGGTCCTGCTGGTGCTGCAGCTGGTGGTCCTGCTGGTGCTGCATGTAGACTTGCACCGGATGTGCCAGGTTGGTCTTCTTCGTCCGAGGAGGGCAGAGGCTGTACGACACCAGTGAGCTCCGCATCCTCTTGAGCCTGGGACTGGGACTCCTCAGCGTCTGCTGCTGTGTCACCATCATCACCTGTTTTTGGGAGACACACAATGTATGTTATCTTTCTGCAGGCATCAATGGTTGACACACCTGACAGTTGTGACTGTGCCTCTGGGTGCGGGCCTGTACATTGCATTGTCCTAAGTCGTCACAGTCAGGGGTTGATTTTGGTGTGGCACATTGTCCTGCATTATTTGGGCATTTGTATGTATTTGTTGGGGTGTGCACTTGGTCTGCATTGGTTGTATTTGGTTGACAGCCGGCCCTCCTTCCCACCCACCCAGCCAGTCAGTTATCCCACCATGGACTGTGCTTGCATTGCAGGGAGTGGAAGTTGTCTCTCAGGATGTCAGTCAGTGGTGTCCTGCTGTTTGTTGGTGCACAGTTCCCAGCAGGGCCTTGTGCTCCCCGCAGCAGTAGCCAGTGTCAGCCATCTTGTGAGTCCTTCTCCACTCCCTGTGATGTGAGCATGGTTCAGGGTGGTGTTGATGGGACAGTTGTGGGGGTGACCAATATCTGTGACTGCCACTCCCATCATGCTATTGCCTCCACCCCACTTGCCAGCATTCCCATACTTACTTGCTTTTGTGGGGAGTTCAGTGTGTGTGGGTATGAGGGCAATGGCAAGATGGCTGACAGTGGTGTCCTGCTGTTGGTTGGTGTGCAGTTCCCAGCATGCCCTTGTGCTCCCCACAGCAGTAGCCAGTGTCAGCCATCTTGTGAGTCCTTCTCCACTCCCTGTGATGTGAGCATGGTTCAGGGTGGTGTTGATGGGACAGTTGTGGGGGTGACCAATATCTGTGACTGCCACTCCCATCATGCTATTGCCTCCACCCCACTTGCCAGCATTCCCATACTTACTTGCTTTTGTGGGGAGTTCAGTGTGTGTGAGTGTGAGGGCAATGGCAAGATGGCTAACAGTGGTGTCCTGCTGTTGGTTGGTGTGCAGTTCCCAGCATGCCCTTGTGCTCCCCATAGCAGTAGCCAGTGTCAGCCATCTTGTGGGTCCTTCTCCACTCCCTGTGATGTGAGCATGGTTCAGGGTGGTGTTGATGGGCCAGTTGTGAGGGTGACCAATATCTGTGACTGCCACTCCCATCATGCTATTGCCTCCACCCCACTTGCCAGCATTCCCATACTTACTTGCTTTTGTGGGGAGTTCAGTATGTGTGGGTGTGAGAGCAATGGCAAGATGGCTGACAGTGGTGTCCTGCTGTTGGTTGGTGTGCAGTTCCCAGCATGCCCTTGTGCTCCCCACGACACAGCAACAGTGTCAGACATCTTTGATGGGCCTTTCCACTCTCTGTGGGATGTGCATGCGTGAGTGTGAGCTTGCTGGGCCATGTGGTGGGGGATGTAGAGCTGTGTCTACGACTCCCATCATGCTATTGCCTCCACCCCCTTCCCAGCATGCCCATGCTTCCTTCCTTTTGACTCTGCTTCCCTGTGGGGTGGGCTGGCTGTGCTGACAGGATGGCTGGGAGTGTTGTCCTGGCAGTTGTTTGGCTAATAGTCCCAAGAGTGTCCCTGTGCTTCACACAACATAACCCAGGGTGGTGGTTCTTTGTGGGATCTTGAGTTAGGATGGGAGGCATTGCATTCTACCAGGTGGGTTCTGTGGAGTTTGTGTTGAGGGGGTGTGTGAGGGGAGGTGCTTGTGACTATGGTCAGTGCTGCGAGTCCTCCTTCACACCCAGCCAGCCAGATATCCCACCATGGAACGTGCTTGCATTGCAGGGAGTGGAAGTTGTCTCTCAGGATGTCAGTCAGTGGTGTCCTGCTGTTTGTTGGTGCACAGTTCCCAGCAGGACCTTGTGCTCCCCGCAGCAGTAGCCAGTGTCAGCCATCTTGTGAGTCCTTCTCCACTCCCTGTGATGTGAGCATGGTTCAGGGTGGTGTTGATGGGACAGTTGTGGGGGTGACCAATATCTGTGACTGCCACTCCCATCATGCTATTGCCTCCACCCCACTTGCCAGCATTCCCATACTTACTTGCTTTTGTGGGGAGTTCAGTGTGTGTGGGTGTGAGAGCAATGGCAAGATGGCTGACAGTGGTGTCCTGCTGTTGGTTGGTGTGCAGTTCCCAGCATGCCCTTGTGCTCCCCACGACACAGCAACAGTGTCAGACATCTTTGATGGGCCTTTCCACTCTCTGTGGGATATGCATGCATGAGTGTGAGCTTGCTGGGCCAATTGGTGGGGGATGTAGAGCTGTGACTACGACTCCCATCATGCTATTGCCTCCACCCCCTTCCCAGCATGCCCATGCTTCCTTCCTTTTGACTCTGCTTCCCTGTGGGGTGGGCTGGCTGTGCTGACAGGATGGCTGGGAGTGTTGTCCTGGCAGTTGTTTGGCTAATAGTCCCAAGAGTGTCCCTGTGCTTCACACAACATAACCCAGGGTAGTGGTTCTTTGTGGGATCTTGAGTTAGGATGGGAAGCATTGCATTCTACCAGGTGGGTTCTGTGGAGTTTGTGGTGAGGGGGTGTGTGAGGGGAGGTGCTTGTGACTATGGTCAGTGCTGCGAGTCCTCCTTCACACCCAGCCAGCCAGATATCCCACCATGGAACGTGCTTGCATTGCAGGGAGTGGAAGTTGTCTCTCAGGATGTCAGTCAGTGGTGTCCTGCTGTTTGTTGGTGCACAGTTCCCAGCAGGGCCTTGTGCTCCCCACAGCAGTAGCCAGTGTCAGCCATCTTGTGAGTCCTTCTCCACTCCCTGTGATGTGAGCATGGTTCAGGGTGGTGTTGATGGGACAGTTGTGGGGGTGACCAATATCTGTGACTGCCACTCCCATCATGCTATTGCCTCCACCCCACTTGCCAGCATTCCCATACTTACTTGCTTTTGTGGGGAGTTCAGTATGTGTGGGTGTGAGAGCAATGGCAAGATGGCTGACAGTGGTGTCCTGCTGTTGGCTGGTGTGCAGTTCCCAGCATGCCCTTGTGCTCCCCACGACACAGCAACAGTGTCAGACATCTTTGATGGGCCTTTCCACTCTCTGTGGGATGTGCATGCGTGAGTGTGAGCTTGCTGGGCCATGTGGTGGGGGATGTAGAGCTGTGACTACGACTCCCATCATGCTATTGCCTCCACCCCCCTTCCCAGCATGCCCATGCTTCCTTCCTTTTGACTCTGCTTCCCTGTGGGGTGGGCTGGCTGTGCTGACAGGATGGCTGGGAGTGTTGTCCTGGCAGTTGTTTGGCTAATAGTCCCAAGAGTGTCCCTGTGCTTCACACAACATAACCCAGGGTGGTGGTTCTTTGTGGGATCTTGAGTTAGGATGGGAGGCATTGCATTCTACCAGGTGGGTTCTGTGGAGTTTGTGTTGAGGGTGTGTGTGTGAGGGGAGGTGCTTGTGACTATGGTCAGTGCTGCGAGTCCTCCTTCACACCCAGCCAGCCAGATATCCCACCATGGAACGTGCTTGCATTGCAGGGAGTGGAAGTTGTCTCTCAGGATGTCAGTCAGTGGTGTCCTGCTGTTTGTTGGTGCACAGTTCCCAGCAGGGCCTTGTGCTCCCCGCAGCAGTAGCCAGTGTCAGCCATCTTGTGAGTCCTTCTCCACTCCCTGTGATGTGAGCATGGTTCAGGGTGGTGTTGATGGGACAGTTGTGGGGGTGACCAATATCTGTGACTGCCACTCCCATCATGCTATTGCCTCCACCCCACTTGCCAGCATTCCCATAATTACTTGCTTTTGTGGGGAGTTCAGTGTGTGTGGGTGTGAGAGCAATGGCAAGATGGCTGACAGTGGTGTCCTGCTGTTGGTTGGTGTGCAGTTCCCAGCATGCCCTTGTGCTCCCCACGACACAGCAACAGTGTCAGACATCTTTGATGGGCCTTTCCACTCTCTGTGGGTTGTGCATGCATGAGTGTGAGCTTGCTGGGCCATGTGGTGGGGGATGTAGAGCTGTGACTACGACTCCGATCATGCTGTTGCCTCCACCCCCCTTCCCAGCATGCCCATGCTTCCTTCCTTCCTTTTGACTCTGCTTCCCTGTGGGGTGGGCTGGCTGTGCTGACAGGATGGCTGGGAGTGTTGTCCTGGCAGTTGTTTGGCTAAAAGTCCCAAGAGTGTCCCTGTGCTTCACACAACATAACCCAGGGTGGTGGTTCTTTGTGGGATCTTGAGTTAGGATGGGAGGCATTGCATTCTACCAGGTGGGTTCTGTGGAGTTTGTGTTGAGGGTGTGTGTGAGGGGAGGTGCTTGTGACTATGGTCAGTGCTGCAAGTCCTCTTTCCCACCCAGCCAGCCAGATATCCCACCATGGAACGTGCTTGCATTGCAGGGAGTGGAAGTTGTCTCTCAGGATGTCAGTCAGTGGTGTCCTGCTGTTTGTTGGTGCACAGTTCCCAGCAGGGCCTTGTGCTCCCCACAGCAGTTGCCAGTGTCAGCCATCTTGTGAGTCCTTCTCCACTCTCTGTGATGTGCGCATGGTTCATGGTGGTATTGATGGGACAGTTGTGGGGGGGGGCAATATGTGTGACTGCGACTCCCATGATGCTATTGGCTACACTGACTTGGCCAGCATACACACAATTCCTTCCTTTGAGTGGTCTTCACTGTGTGTTGGTGTTGTTGTGGTGGCTACATGTCTGGATGTGTTTGTTAGTTCTATTTGTGCCACTGCCTAGCTGTAGTTGTAGTTGTGTTTGTACATGTGATGGCACGGTTGGATGTAACTTTTTTGATGGCGTGTGTTGTGTTTATCTGACTGACATACACATTTTGGGATGATTCTGTTCTGGTTGCTGTGTAATTGCTATGAGTGCATGGTTTGACTCTCCCCTTGACAGTGATGTGTGTTTGTTTTGTGGCAGAATATTGTGTACATTTGTTGTGTACTCACCAGGCTCTGGGATGTTCTCTAGTCCATATACGCTCACTGGCGGAAGGATGGCCCGCACCTTCTCCTCACAGGGCCTGAGGTATACTGGCTTGGCAGGAGAGCCACTGCCGGTGTATTGGCTCAGGAGGTAGTCTTTCTTGAGCAGCTCCCGGACCCTCCTGCGCACGTCATACCACCTGTTCTGGATGTCGGTCTTTGTGCGCAGACATGGTGATTGTGCGTTCACCCTGTTGATGATCCTCTCCCACATCTTGGTTTTCTGAGAGATGGGGGTCTGTTGGACCAGTGCGCCAAACAGCTGTGGCTCTACCCTGAGGATCTCGTCTACCAGGACTTCCAATTCACAATCTAGGAACTTGTGATTCTTCTTGGGGGGCATGGTGATGGTGAGTGATGTGTGTGTTGGTGTGCAGGTGAGGGTGTGTGAGTGTGTGTTTTGCTGGGTGTATGTGAGGTAGGTATTTGTTGGTGTGCTGATGGTGTGTGGCTTGTGTGGGGGATGAGCTGTGGGTGTGTGGTTGCTGTCTCTTGGGTGCTGGCAGTGGAATGGCATTTGCAAAGGATCATGGTTGGGATTTGTGTCCTTTATATGGGTGGAGTTGTGGGTGTGTCTTTGTTCTCTGTCCCCACCCCCCAGTATTTATTGGCTTTGTAATTGCTTGTTTGGCCTTTTTTTGTGTGATTTTTCCTTTGTACTGTCTGTGCATGTTGGAAACGTTGTTGTGACCGAGTCGGACCCTGCATTTGTCTCGTACGGTGTTCTCCGTTTCGTTCATGCTGTGTTTGTGCTGTTTTCTATGCTGCGTACGCGTCCGTCGCGGTGTTTTGTGTTGCTTCGGCTCGGTTTTGTATGCGTGTCGGTCGTGCGGCTTGTCCTCCGTCCGACTCGGTCGTGGTTTTCGCGCCTTGCATCGTACTTTGCGGTTTGGAGTTCGCGTGTACGTTTCGGTCGGATTTGTTCCGGGTGCGTGTCGGTCGGTTCGATTCGCGTGTTTTCCGGCCAGATTGCTGTTTTCCGTGCGGCTCGGTCGTTCGGCTTGGGTTCTGTACGTGTCGGTCGGATTTTGCGCGCTTTGCATCGTACTTGGCGTGTCGGGCGCCACAGGTACGTGTAGGTCGGTATTATTTCCGGCTCCGAGTCGGTCGGTGCTTTTTCCGGCCCGAATCGGAATCGACCCCTAAGTGTCTGTGGAAGTACCGCCAAGTCTGTACTATAAGGCTAGTTCTACTTTAAGCATATTGAAGTGCCATTTTCTTTCGAAAAATGGGAAAAAGTTCAATTTTGGTAGAGTTCCAAGTTTTTGTAGAATGAAGGTCAAATTGTTACTGCATCTCTGGAACACTGTATGCTGAATCAGAGTCAGTTTACGGGTCTGGTGTAAACATGAGATCATCTATTTCTATAGACAAAACATCATCCACTGTAGTTGGTGTTAGTTGGAACACCTCGTGAAGCAGGTTAATCGCACAGAGATGTGAAGCATCGCTTTCAGCATTGGTCGCCGCAGCAATGTTCGCGTCCGTTGTTACCTGTGTGCCTGTAGATCTTTCTCGTACCTCAGCAGCAGCCGGAAGCGTCTCTGAGATCTCAATGAATGCTGACATCAGGATTGGTAGCCTCTGGGGACAACACAGAGCATGGGCCGTTATCTGGTCCAGCAGAGTATCGATATCCGTTGGCGTATCCGATGGATATGTTAGACAGGTGTCCAACACGCATTCTACACCGCATAGCAGGCATCGTAGAACAGGTAAGATGCAATCTTGCCAGATTGGTCTGAATGACAGGAACCACGTGGTATTAAGGTCCCGTAGACGATTTATGCCCAAAAGCTGTACTATTTGCTCACGGCACTTTCGTTCAAGGAGAGCTTTCTCCATTTCGCTCGGAGTGATGTCGGCGAATAGGCTGGCCATAGCGCAATAGCAGGAAGAGAAATAGAATTCCGACAACAAGTGCTAGAATTAATGGTATGCCACCAAACACCGAATGTGCAAAGTTCGGGATGATTCCGAGTATCGCCTGGAAAGGTGCTAACAGACCGGTACAGATGCTCTTAAATACATGTATAATTCCACTTGTATCAGACATGTTGAAGATACGTGTTATCATTTCTACGAAATGTATAGGGCAGTTTGTACGTATTAAAGTCTGTATCTCAGCCGAAGTCCTTGCTATTTGTAGATCATAGGTTTCTTTGGCCGAGGTCAAAGGCACTGTTTGCTGTAAAAGCATGGCTTTCATTCTGCTCAAAGTATCAAATCTTATAAAAGAGACGTTCAGCGAAGGCCATAGAGGCGACTCCCTGACTGTGTCTATTGGGGCAAACAATACTTGCATACAGCAAGTGACCCTGGAGTTGACCGTTACTAGATATGGGATGCCTGGCAGCATGCCACAGCAACTCTGATCATTCAACATGAGGTAACTCCCATTAGAAAGTTGTCCAAACGTTGGATTAATCACAGCAGCTGGTGTACCCTGCTGATGGCAAGACAAATTTGCCACAGAACCATTACAATCCCCGTGTAAGGAAATGTCCTGACATATAAGTGAACCGCTTAGTGCACGTTTACAGTTTGTACCGCTCAAAAACACTTCACGATCCCCACTCCAACATTTATATGTATACGGTAAATCCCAAGATGTCTTTATGTATTCCTTACCCAACCTTTCATATTTGCCTGCTTGCATTTGTCTGAGGCAATACTGAAACTGAAAAGTAGTCACAGGTAGTGTGATTTTGCCATGAATAAGCCATTCTGTAGCTGGTTTTTCTGCCACTGTGAATGGTAATTTATCCAGTTTTTCAATGCTCAGCACTGTATACCTTGCTCCTCTTTGTGCCAATTCGATCTGTTTATCAGTGAGATTGTATTCTGCAAACAGAGCCGTTGTGTTGATAAAACGCCAAGGCACATAGCCCGCTCGCAAAGATTGCAGCGTCCAGCTTAATAACACAATAGAACGTAATTGAGATTGGCCTTGTTGTAACATCGCCAAATCTTGTTCTAGTATGTCGATAGCAGAGGATACAATGCCGTCCAGTGAATATATTCTGGAGGACAAAGTTGTTAACCCATTGTCGACCACAGAGAGTGTTTTCTCTAAATTAATACGATCAAGTTCACGTATTCGTATTGTCACCCTACGCATGCCTGCACAAAACCAGGGACAATCCACTAGGAGGGGCAACCGGGGGGGCAGGCCAGGCACCGCAGGGACAGGATCAGGGCTCACCAGGAGGAAGCAGGGAAGGGGTGGTGGGTGCTGGAGAGCCACTGACAACTGCAGTGGAGGTGTCTGACATGGTGTGTGCCGGCAGAACTGGGGGGCATGACTCAGATGTTGTGGGTGCCGGCACGACTGCAGTGGACCCTGCAGATGGAGTGGACAGGTCCGCCACTGCAGTGCCCAAGTCAGACAGGGTGGTAGTGGACTCCACTGCAGTGCCTACCACCAGGGGAGGAGAATGGGGAACAGGCAAGGTGGGCTGGACAGAGGGGAGGACACCCTCACCACATCAGTGGCACAGACAAGCGCAGCGGGGGTGTGGTGCCGGGAGAGCAAGTGGCAGGGGAGAAGGCCAGAGCCTCTTGGGGATGGTAGATCTGTGGGTGGGGGAACCTGGGGCAGGGTGTGGTGGGGGCACCTGTGGAGTGGGGGCCTGAGGGATGGAGGAAGGAGACCTGGTGCCTGAGCTGCAGGGCGGCGGGGTCTTGCTCTTACGACTCCGGGGGGACTTGCGGGTGGGGGCCTCAGTCTGTCTGCGCCTGGGGGAGGGTGTCCGGGGGCGAGGGGCACTCTGCTCCGTGTGGGTGGGCTTCCTCTTCCCCCTGGATGCTGGAGCAGCTGGATCGGAGGGGAAGAGGCCGAGGTCACTGAGGAAGAGGCGCTGGGTCTTTGGGGTTGCAGGTGAGGCAAGGGAGGGTGTTTTGGAGGGAGAGGCAACTGAGGACTGCGCAGTGCTCGTGGATGCGTGTGTGTGTTCCAGGGCCCCATCCCCTGTGAGTCTGGTTTCAGTCCCCTGACTGTGCGTGCGTGTGCGTTTTGTTTGTGGCGTGTGTGTCTGTGTGCTGGATGTGTGTGTGCTGGTGTGTGCCTGTGCCGGTGTGTGTGTGCTTGGGACAGGTAAGGTTCTGGGGAGTGTGGATGGAGCAGAGGCAGGAGGGGTGAGGGACTGTCTGAGGAGGGACACTGCTGCCGTCAGGGAGGAGTCCATGGACCTATTGCCCCTCTGTAGGTCAGACATGCCCGATGAGATGCCCTCCATGAACGACACCAGCTGAGTCAACAGAGCGGTGTGCGCATGGAGGACACTCAGCATGGCTGTCTGCCCTACATGGAGCTGGCGAAGGAGGTACACAGACTCCTCACTCAGGGCAGCAGGGGACACAGGGGCAGGGGGTGCGGTGCCTGGCCCAAAGGAGACACGCTCCCGAACATGGGAGCCTCCACGAACCTGGGGAATGGGAGCCGATGGGAGGGCGGTGGTGGTGCTGGTGGTGGCGGGGACAGCAACACTAGCTGGGGTGTGGTGGCTGCTGACACCCGCCTCCATAAGGGAGTCATCCTCCGAGTTGCTCTGGTCCTCAGCTGAGGTGGATGGTGCTGAGGACTCCTCGGTGTGGCTCCCCTCGCCCTCCATGCCACTGGGTCCCTCCGACCACTCCTCGGCTGCTGACCCAGTCTGGCTCTCCGGGTCCTCCTGGTCCGTGGAGCTGTCCCCTTCCGTGGCCGTGGATGTATCTGCAAACAATGGGGAAACAGACAGACATCAGTCACCTGCACCAAACACACACACCACTGTGAGCACAGCACATTACAGAGCAAGCCCTGGCATCATTAGTTGTACATTGCTAAAAGTGCCCTAACTGAACAGGAGAAGCCAATTGTCAGTCTGATGCCAACCATGGCACTCACATCCCACATGGCCTTGCACCCATCTGTCTGGTGTCTGTTGGATTGCAACACCCCAGTGTGGACACATGCACCAACTAAACAGTAGTTGGACAGTGCAGAGGACACGGTGTAGCATGTGGACATGCACACATCACAACTCTTGCCACTGAGTCAGTACAGGTTTCCGGATGAAAGGGATGCCCAGAGTCAAATAGGAAATGCATGTGATGCATACCAGCGACAGACACCATGATGCACCCATGTCCTGATAGCCATCGCCACAATGGTGTGCATGTAGCACATGTCACTCCCCTGCAGGATCACCAATAAGTAGACACATGCCATGGCGGAGGCATGACTGCTAAGTCATACATCACTGTCTCAGTGATGTATGACTTGGCAGCCAGACAACAACACTCTGCACTGTGTCACAATAGTAGGTCATGGGGAATGCAAGTCCTGGAGCCGCACAAGTGCACATGTACATCCCCCACACAACACATCATCTTAACCCTCATCTGTCCAGGTCATACCGATTGGACATATGGGAGACCTGTGACACTACCCTCTGAACCTGAGCCCCTCACAATCTGCTGTGAATGGGGAACAGCTGCCTGAACTTCACATTCGCCTACCCCAGTCTGCACGGGCAGCTGATCAAACACCTATGTGACACACAAGTATCGTCTCCTATGGTCACATCTCCAGTGGCATGCTGAGCCCCTACCAAGAAACACCCCAGCAGTCCTGGCAACTAATCCACAGCACACTGACACAGAGGCAGACACCTGAGGGGTCAAATCACTGCGCACAATGTGTCAGCTGATACACGGGAGTGGGAGTACCGAGTGCATTGCATGGCCTGGAGTAGGCATGCCTGTCCTGCCCCACATGAATGAGGGATGAGCCCTGGACAGTGGATAGCTGGCTATGTATGTGTGACACACGTAATCTGCACACTCCTGAGGCCCAAACATTGTTCCCACCCGCTGCATGGGCGTGTGCCACATACCCCAGGCACATGTGGTGGCTCAGCTCAGCAAGTGGACCGCATATCAAAGCAACACGCAGATTACATGTCCGAACACAGGCGTTGTGTGAACAATGGACCCACCCATGATGCCCACAACAGAGTTAGGGAAACAGATGCTGTCCCCCACCTTTAGTGAAGCAAACTGCAAGGACACAGTCCCAAGTGACACAATTCCCTGAATGTAAGGGCCACACCTGGGTATCAGATGAGGAGTGGGCAGTGCACAATAGAGGGACATGGCTCCTGGACAACATGACTGCTGCACTGTGGCAGTTTAACCAGGCCAGAGGAGGGCACAAAGCATGTAATACAGAGTTCACAGTGCAGTCTTTGACTCACCCCCTCCTTGCTGCTGTCTGGCCTTCAGCTGCCCATCCAGGTCTGGAAACACCACCGCCAGGATGTGGAGCATGTGGGGGGTCAGGGTCCGTGTTCCGCCCCTCCTGCGAGGAGGCGACAGCTTCAGCTGGACCCGTGCAATTCTCCGGGTCCAGCCCCAAAGGTCCTGCCACCTCTTCTGGCAGTTGCGGATCCGGCGCTTGTAGACCCCCACGGACCGGACAGCCCGGACGATGTCCTTCCAGATCTCCTGCTTCCGATGGGCATTAACCTGTCAGGATGACAAAGTGAAAAGGCCATTACTACACATGCAACATATCCGTGCATGACACAGTTGTATATACATGTCTCAATCACAGGGGCACATGATGTACACAGGCAGTGCAAAGCTGCCCATGGACAGTTTGCCAGACGTCACTACATGGTATCATTGCATGGGAAGTAAAACCTTGTTCAAATGCACTGTCACTGCACCATACCTGTCCAGTGCATGTCACTACACACTATGGGGGTGACAACTACTCAGTGAGCCTGCTAGCCAGTGGCGTGCAGACTTCCAGCCTTGCTAGTCAGACAAAATGCACATTCAGAAAGGCAGTGCACAGAACACTCACCTGCTCCCCTGGTGTCCCATACAGCTTGCTGTACTGTGGAAGTAGGCTGTCCAGCAGGGCCTGGTTCTCCTCAAGGCTGAAGGCTGGGGCACTCTCCACAGTACGTGCCATTGCAGGGTCCAGAGGGGCAGAGACAGCAGCAGTGCAGTGGCAGATGTCGTCCTGGAGCATGTAGTGCAGGCAAGTGAGCTCTCAGGGGAATAGCCAGCAATATATATGTGCTGGAGAGGCAGATACTGTCCCTTGTGTCCAAAGTGATAGGTCCACGTCGTTTGCATCTTCTGAATCTGGCCAATCCATGGAATAGCAGCACCAATACACACCCACAGCATCCTTCAAATCTTCAACTTCATGACATACATGATTTTGCAACATTGTTGTGGGTGACCAACTGAATTTCCAGCAACCGACTCGTTCGAAATTCGAAAACGCGTCCGTTGCCAGGCAAGGCCATTGTCAATGGGTGCGCACCGATAGGTCCATTGCGGTACAACGCGTACAGGGGTACAACGCGTGCCCGCACACATTGAATGCAATGGGCCGGCCGGGGCACCGATCGGTCCATTGCTGTTCAACGCGTACAGGGGTACAACGCGTACCCGCACACATTGAATGCAATGGGCCGGCCGGGGGCACAGATCGGTCCATTGCTGTTCAACGCGTACAGGGGTACAACGCGTACCCGCACACATTGAATGCAATGGGCCGGCCGGGGGCACCGATCGGTCCATTGCAGTACAACGCGTACAGGGGTACAACGCGTACCAACGCGTGCAGGGGCACAATGCGTACCTGCACACATTGAATGCAATGGGCCGGCCGGGGCACCGATCGGTCCATTACTGTTCAACGCGTACAGGGGTACAACGCGTACCCGCACACATTGAATGCAATGGGCCGGCCGGGGGCACCGATCGGTCCATTGCAGTACAACGCGTACAGGGGTACAACGCGTACCAACGCGTACAGGGGCACAATGCGTACCTGCACACATTGAATGCAATGGGCCGGCCGGGGCACCGATCGGTCCATTGCTGTTCAACGCGTACAGGGTACAACGCGTACCCGCACACATTGAATGCAATGGGCCGGCCGGGGCACCGATCGGTCCATTGCTGTTCAACGCGTACAGGGGTACAACGCGTACCCGCACACATTGAATGCAATGGGCCGGCCGGGGGCACCGATCGGTCCATTGCTGTTCAATGCGTACAGGAGTACAACGCGTACCCGCACACATTGAATGCAATGGGCCGGCCGGGGCACCGATCGGTCCATTGCTGTTCAACGCATCCCTGTACAAGTGACTGGCATATGTCACCATGCCTGTCTCAGATGGACATATGCCAGCCACAGATAGCTCCCAGGGAGTGAGGGGCACACCTACAACACGACAGCCTGTCCAAACTGTATGATAAGGCATGTAAGGCTGCATTTCCTATTGTGTGTATGTTGGTGTACATGTTGTCCTGTGGGTGTCACCTGGTGGCAGCCACCCCCAGGCTGTGCACGTGTTCATGGGGACAGGATCCTGGGTGTTACGTGTACATGACCACTGTGATGTGCAACTGTTCATATCTGTGCATGTGCCATGGTCACATTTCACGGTGGTGTATGTGTATGTCATGTCACATACCCCGTGAGTCCCATGTGGGATGGTATGTTTGAGCCAGGGTGTCCCAGTGGCACAATAGTGATGGTCCTCCACAGTCTGTGTGCATGTAGTGTTTACAATGTCTCTGATTTCATGTGCACAATGGGAGACAGTCTCCACATCCACGTTGTGTGTGCATGGACTTTGATGTTGTGCGTGTGTGTGTCACAGACGTCCATGTCTGTCCTGCAGTGGCAAGTGGGACCACTACCTGTGGGGGTCATAGTTGTTTTGCTGTGGTGTATACATGATACTCCATGTAATGCCAGTGTCCATGTGGCAATACAGGGTCCCTGGGAATGTACCTGTCGTTGAGCTGTGATGCCTGGGGCACATCTGTCCTCACATGTCACTGTGGGGGTGATTGTGACACGGCAGCAGGAGATGGGAACTGTGACACAGCCTCATGATATCCAATGGGCCAACCTGGGACTAATTGATGCCACTTGTTGGACCGTGATGACAGATGTTGGCCATGTATGTACCATACATGTCCTTACGGAACTGCACACTTCATGTAGTTGTGCCTCATAATGATGTATGTTGGGATATTGAGTGTGTTCAATGCCGCATATGTGGGCTGACTGACAATCTTGCTTACTTCTACTCTGCACTGCAGGGCTCCTGCTGTCCATCGACCATTCCCAGACCTGGCAACGATGGTGGAACGGGACAGCATCCGACGGTACCGCTTCACCAGGCAGCTGATTGAGGATTTGGCAGTGCAGTTGGCCCCACATTTGCAGCCTGGCCGGCCGTATCCTACAGCGCTGACCCCCAAGGTGAAGGTGATGGCAGCCCTACACTTCTTTGCCACCGGTACCTTCCAACATACTGTGGCGACTGCTGGTGGGATGTCACAGACCATGTTGAGCCGTGTGCTCCGCGATGTTTTGGCGGCAATGTTGCTATTCCTGAACCGGTACATCTATTTCCCTAGACTGCGACGACTCACTGACGTGAAGAGTGACTTTTATGCCCTGGGGAGGATGCTGCATGTCATTGGCTCCATTGATGGGACACATGTGGCTTTGGTACCACCACAGGCCCAGGAGCAGGCCTACAGGAACCGCAAGCACTACCACTCGGTCAATGCACTGGTGGTGTGTCTTGCAGATATGACCATCACACACGTGTGTGCCCGTTTCCCTGGTTCAGCACACGATGCCTTTGTGATGAGGAGTAGTCGCATCCCCAGGATGATGGCACAGATGCAGAACCAGCGTGCCTGGCTTGTCGGTGTGTACTGACTTTGTGCCATTGTGTGTGATCTGATCTGTAGTATTCCGCCCACTTTTCCAAGTCAGCTAATGTGCACTTGTCTGTCCGTAGGTGACTCGGGATACCCCAACATGCCGTGGTTGCTGACACCCCTCAGGAACCCTGTGACACCAGCCCAGATGCGCTACAATGAGGCACATGGTCGGACCAGGAGAGTGATTGAGCGGACATTTGGTCTCCTGAAGAGCCGCTTCCGCTGTCTGGACAAGACCGGCGGGTCCCTCCCATATGCCCCTGCGAAAGTGTGCAAGATTATCATCGTCTGCTGCATGCTCCACAACCTGGCAGTGCGGAAGGAGTTGCCTCTCATCCAGGATGACAATGACCAACATCCGCCACCTGTGGAGGATCCTGGCCTGGACCACGATGCCAGTGACGATGATGATGATGATGATGATGATGAGGGTGATGTCCGCACACAGCTCATCACCAACTTCTTTAGCTGAATGTGAGTATCCTGAGGTGTCATGTCAATGATGTGAGTTGGCATGATATGTGTAGGTGGTGCTCTGGTGCTGTTGGAGTGTGTCCATGGGCTACTTGACTGGATGTGTGTTGCGATGTGTGCTTACAGGTGGGCTGTACTCCCCAACAGTGTTGACATGCTAACTTGGTTCTGGGTGGGTATCTTGTAACATGTATTGTGCATGAGTTTTGCTGTTCTGTCCTGTTCTCCATTGCTTTTGACTGTGTGTCATTTCTGTCCTTCACAGGGTACTTTCAGATTCGTTTGGTCAACTGTGTCCACCGACGACGTGATTGCACTTCCAGGGTGGTAGCTGTTGTGTCCCTACAGGTGATGTGCGCCACACCCATGGACTTCCTTCTGTCTACAGTTGTTGACTGTGTGCCCGCTGCCAGGTGAGATTACCTTGCATCTGTAGTGGTTACGACATGTTGCAACTGTGTAATAAACCTGTGCTTCACTTTGTGATGTGCGTTGTCTGTGGTCACACATTTGACTGCCATTTGCTTACTGCACCTGTGGGCTACTTGACTACAACTGGGAATGGGTGTGGTGTCTGTGCATTGCACCGTCTTCCCTGGCAACATCAGTGTAGGCAATGAGTCAGATGGCCTAGGTGTGTATGTGTTGTGTAGCCCTGGTGGTGTGTCTCACTCATATGTGTCACGTTGCCTTTACTCACATGCCTGTGTTGTACTTGCTGTTGCAGTTCGCATACACAGTGTAATTTTGCAGTTCATCATCCCCATAACAGCACCCACGTTGGAATCACAACAGAGGCAAGTATGGTGTATTAGTGTGTTTATTGTGATACATTTGTGTGAATAGTGCATAGGATGGGTAGTGCTGTACATAAATCTTGCAATCAGAAGTTCCTAGGTGAATTGAAAGTCCTGGTAGACAAAATCCCCAGTATCGGGGCCACAGTTGTCTGAGACATTGGTCCAACTTGTACTCCCCATGCAATGTGTGGGAGTAGTGTTGCCGTCAACAGGGTGAACAGTCTGTGCACAAAGGTGAACATCCAGAACAGGTTCAGGCTTCCTGGGAGTTGCGCTTGGCCATCGGCCTCTCACTTGCCCCTCTTCGGACGACCCCTCTTCTTGGGGGGGCCCTCAAGTACAGGCTGCTGCGGTGCAGGGGACTCTCCGCCAGAGTCATCCTCCCTCCCTGTGGCAGTTGCAGTTTGGGCAGCACCAGATGTTGTTGGCACACAGGGAGGTGTGGACTGGTTGCTGATCATCTGGCGGAGGCATTGTAAAATGTCCCTGTGCACCGCCGTCATCTCATGCAGTGCATCCCACTTGGACTCCACGCGGGACATGTGTGAGTCCACGCGGGACATGTGTGAGTCCACGCGGGACATGTGTGACTCCACGTGGGACATGTGAGAGTCCAAGCGGGCATGATGGGCAGCCTGCTGCTGTTTCATGTCTCTGAGGAGCCCCACTACCTGGCTGAGGTCTCCGGTGCTGGACTGGTACGCATCAGCTATGCGTACCAGTTGTGGGTCATCATGCACACCAGCAACCTCTGCAAGCAGCGACCTCTGTCTCCCACCCCTCCCACCACCCCTGCTGACATGTGCAGTGCGTGCATTGGCACGCACAGATGACCCTGGTCCACCTTGGGAGTTGGTGGTGGTGGTGGTGTCCATGGCCCCAGGTTGGTCCAGGGTCCCTGTGCTGGTGTTGCTCCTTGTTCTGTCCATGTCGGCAGGGATGGTATTTGTGGTGACAGTCGTTGGAGGGGTGGGTGCAGGGGTGCAGCTGGTGGTCCTGCTGGTGCTGCAGCTGGTGGTCCTGCTGGTGCTGCATGTAGACTTGCACCGGATGTGCCAGGTTGGTCTTCTTCGTCCGAGGAGGGCAGAGGCTGTACGACACCAGTGAGCTCCGCATCCTCTTGAGCCTGGGACTGGGACTCCTCAGCGTCTGCTGCTGTGTCACCATCATCACCTGTTTTTGGGAGACACACAATGTATGTTATCTTTCTGCAGGCATCAATGGTTGACACACCTGACAGTTGTGACTGTGCCTCTGGGTGCGGGCCTGTACATTGCATTGTCCTAAGTCGTCACAGTCAGGGGTTGATTTTGGTGTGGCACATTGTCCTGCATTATTTGGGCATTTGTATGTATTTGTTGGGGTGTGCACATGGTCTGCATTGGTTGTATTTGGTTGACAGCCGGCCCTCCTTCCCACCCACCCAGCCAGTCAGTTATCCCACCGTGGACTGTGCTTGCATTGCAGGGAGTGGAAGTTGTCTCTCAGGATGTCAGTCAGTGGTGTCCTGCTGTTTGTTGGTGCACAGTTCCCAGCAGGGCCTTGTGCTCCCCGCAGCAGTAGCCAGTGTCAGCCATCTTGTGAGTCCTTCTCCACTCCCTGTGATGTGAGCATGGTTCAGGGTGGTGTTGATGGGACAGTTGTGGGGGTGACCAATATCTGTGACTGCCACTCCCATCATGCTATTGCCTCCACCCACTTGCCAGCATTCCCATACTTACTTGCTTTTGTGGGGAGTTCAGTGTGTGTGGGTGTGAGGGCAATGGCAAGATGGCTGACAGTGGTGTCCTGCTGTTGGTTGGTGTGCAGTTCCCAGCATGCCCTTGTGCTCCCCACAGCAGTAGCCAGTGTCAGCCATCTTGTGAGTCCTTCTCCACTCCCTGTGATGTGAGCATGGTTCAGGGTGGTGTTGATGGGACAGTTGTGGGGGTGACCAATATCTGTGACTGCCACTCCCATCATGCTATTGCCTCCACCCCACTTGCCAGCATTCCCATACTTACTTGCTTTTGTGGGGAGTTCAGTGTGTGTGAGTGTGAGGGCAATGGCAAGATGGCTGACAGTGGTGTCCTGCTGTTGGTTGGTGTGCAGTTCCCAGCATGCCCTTGTGCTCCCCACAGTAGCCAGTGTCAGCCATCTTGTGGGTCCTTCTCCACTCCCTGTGATGTGAGCATGGTTCAGGGTGGTGTTGATGGGCCAGTTGTGAGGGTGACCAATATCTGTGACTGCCACTCCCATCATGCTATTGCCTCCACCCCACTTGCCAGCATTCCCATACTTACTTGCTTTTGTGGGGAGTTCAGTATGTGTGGGTGTGAGAGCAATGGCAAGATGGCTGACAGTGGTGTCCTGCTGTTGGTTGGTGTGCAGTTCCCAGCATGCCCTTGTGCTCCCCACTACACAGCAACAGTGTCAGACATCTTTGATGGGCCTTTCCACTCTCTGTGGGATGTGCATGCGTGAGTGTGAGCTTGCTGGGCCCTGTGGTGGGGGATGTAGAGCTGTGACTACGACTCCCATCATGCTATTGCCTCCACCCCCTTCCCAGCATGCCCATGCTTCCTTCCTTTTGACTCTGCTTCCCTGTGGGGTGGGCTGGCTGTGCTGACAGGATGGCTGGGAGTGTTGTCCTGGCAGTTGTTTGGCTAATAGTCCCAAGAGTGTCCCTGTGCTTCACACAACATAACCCAGGGTGGTGGTTCTTTGTGGGATCTTGAGTTAGGATGGGAGGCATTGCATTCTACCAGGTGGGTTCTGTGGAGTTTGTGTTGAGGGGGTGTGTGAGGGGAGGTGCTTGTGACTATGGTCAGTGCTGCGAGTCCTCCTTCACACCCAGCCAGCCAGATATCCCACCATGGAACGTGCTTGCATTGCAGGGAGTGGAAGTTGTCTCTCAGGATGTCAGTCAGTGGTGTCCTGCTGTTTGTTGGTGCACAGTTCCCAGCAGGACCTTGTGCTCCCCGCAGCAGTAGCCAGTGTCAGCCATCTTGTGAGTCCTTCTCCACTCCCTGTGATGTGAGCATGGTTCAGGGTGGTGTTGATGGGACAGTTGTGGGGGTGACCAATATCTGTGACTGCCACTCCCATCATGCTATTGCCTCCACCCCACTTGCCAGCATTCCCATACTTACTTGCTTTTGTGGGGAGTTCAGTGTGTGTGGGTGTGAGAGCAATGGCAAGATGGCTGACAGTGGTGTCCTGCTGTTGGTTGGTGTGCAGTTCCCAGCATGCCCTTGTGCTCCCACGACACAGCAACAGTGTCAGACATCTTTGATGGGCCTTTCCACTCTCTGTGGGATATGCATGCGTGAGTGTGAGCTTGCTGGGCCAATTGGTGGGGGATGTAGAGCTGTGACTACGACTCCCATCATGCTATTGCCTCCACCCCCCTTCCCAGCATGCCCATGCTTCCTTCCTTTTGACTCTGCTTCCCTGTGGGGTGGGCTGGCTGTGCTGACAGGATGGCTGGGAGTGTTGTCCTGGCAGTTGTTTGGCTAATAGTCCCAAGAGTGTCCCTGTGCTTCACACAACATAACCCAGGGTAGTGGTTCTTTGTGGGATCTTGAGTTAGGATGGGAGGCATTGCATTCTACCAGGTGGGTTCTGTGGAGTTTGTGTTGAGGGGGTGTGTGAGGGGAGGTGCTTGTGACTATGGTCAGTGCTGCGAGTCCTCCTTCACACCCAGCCAGCCAGATATCCCACCATGGAACGTGCTTGCATTGCAGGGAGTGGAAGTTGTCTCTCAGGATGTCAGTCAGTGGTGTCCTGCTGTTTGTTGGTGCACAGTTCCCAGCAGGGCCTTGTGCTCCCCACAGCAGTAGCCAGTGTCAGCCATCTTGTGAGTCCTTCTCCACTCCCTGTGATGTGAGCATGGTTCAGGGTGGTGTTGATGGGACAGTTGTGGGGGTGACCAATATCTGTGACTGCCACTCCCATCATGCTATTGCCTCCACCCCACTTGCCAGCATTCCCATACTTACTTGCTTTTGTGGGGAGTTCAGTATGTGTGGGTGTGAGAGCAATGGCAAGATGGCTGACAGTGGTGTCCTGCTGTTGGCTGGTGTGCAGTTCCCAGCATGCCCTTGTGCTCCCCACGACACAGCAACAGTGTCAGACATCTTTGATGGGCCTTTCCACTCTCTGTGGGATGTGCATGCGTGAGTGTGAGCTTGCTGGGCCATGTGGTGGGGGATGTAGAGCTGTGACTACGACTCCCATCATGCTATTGCCTCCACCCCCCTTCCCAGCATGCCCATGCTTCCTTCCTTTTGACTCTGCTTCCCTGTGGGGTGGGCTGGCTGTGCTGACAGGATGGCTGGGAGTGTTGTCCTGGCAGTTGTTTGGCTAATAGTCCCAAGAGTGTCCCTGTGCTTCACACAACATAACCCAGGGTGGTGGTTCTTTGTGGGATCTTGAGTTAGGATGGGAGGCATTGCATTCTACCAGGTGGGTTCTGTGGAGTTTGTGTTGAGGGTGTGTGTGTGAGGGGAGGTGCTTGTGACTATGGTCAGTGCTGCGAGTCCTCCTTCACACCCAGCCAGCCAGATATCCCACCATGGAACGTGCTTGCATTGCAGGGTGTGGAAGTTGTCTCTCAGGATGTCAGTCAGTGGTGTCCTGCTGTTTGTTGGTGCACAGTTCCCAGCAGGGCCTTGTGCTCCCCGCAGCAGTAGCCAGTGTCAGCCATCTTGTGAGTCCTTCTCCACTCCCTGTGATGTGAGCATGGTTCAGGGTGGTGTTGATGGGACAGTTGTGGGGGTGACCAATATCTGTGACTGCCACTCCCATCATGCTATTGCCTCCACCCCACTTGCCAGCATTCCCATAATTACTTGCTTTTGTGGGGAGTTCAGTGTGTGTGGGTGTGAGAGCAATGGCAAGATGGCTGACAGTGGTGTCCTGCTGTTGGTTGGTGTGCAGTTCCCAGCATGCCCTTGTGCTCCCCACGACACAGCAACAGTGTCAGACATCTTTGATGGGCCTTTCCACTCTCTGTGGGTTGTGCATGCGTGAGTGTGAGCTTGCTGGGCCTTGTGGTGGGGGATGTAGAGCTGTGACTACGACTCCGATCATGCTATTGCCTCCACCCCCCTTCCCAGCATGCCCATGCTTCCTTCCTTCCTTTTGACTCTGCTTCCCTGTGGGGTGGGCTGGCTGTGCTGACAGGATGGCTGGGAGTGTTGTCCTGGCAGTTGTTTGGCTAAAAGTCCCAAGAGTGTCCCTGTGCTTCACACAACATAACCCAGGGTGGTGGTTCTTTGTGGGATCTTGAGTTAGGATGGGAGGCATTGCATTCTACCAGGTGGGTTCTGTGGAGTTTGATTGAGGGTGTGTGTGAGGGGAGGTGCTTGTGACTATGCTCAGTGCTGCAAGTCCTCTTTCCCACCCAGCCAGCCAGATATCCCACCATGGAACGTGCTTGCATTGCAGGGAGTGGAAGTTGTCTCTCAGGATGTCAGTCAGTGGTGTCCTGCTGTTTGTTGGTGCACAGTTCCCAGCAGGGCCTTGTGCTCCCCACAGCAGTTGCCAGTGTCAGCCATCTTGTGAGTCCTTCTCCACTCCCTGTGATGTGCGCATGGTTCATGGTGGTATTGATGGGACAGTTGTGGGGGGGGGCAATATGTGTGACTGCGACTCCCATGATGCTATTGGCTACACTGACTTGGCCAGCATACACAGAATTCCTTCCTTTGAGTGGTCTTCACTGTGTGTTGGTGTTGTTGTGGTGGCTACATGTCTGGATGTGTTTGTTAGTTCTATTTGTGCCACTGCCTAGCTGTAGTTGTAGATGTGTTTGTACATGTGATGGCACGGTTGGATGTAACTTTTTTGATGGCGTGTGTTGTGTTTATCTGACTGACATACACATTTTGGGATGATTCTGTTCTGGTTGCTGTGTAATTGCTATGAGTGCATGGTTTGACTCTCCCCTTGACAGTGATGTGTGTGTGTTTTGTGGCAGAATATTGTGTACATTTGTTGTGTACTCACCAGGCTCTGGGATGTTCTCTAGTCCATATACGCTCACTGGCGGAAGGATGGCCCGCACCTTCTCCTCCCAGGGCCTGAGGTATACTGGCTTGGCAGGAGAGCCACTGCCGGTGTATTGGCTCAGGAGGTAGTCTTTCTTGAGCAGCTCCCGGACCCTCCTGCGCACGTCATACCACCTGTTCTGGATGTCGGTCTTTGTGCGCAGACATGGTGATTGTGCGTTCACCCTGTTGATGATCCTCTCCCACATCTTGGTTTTCTGAGAGATGGGGGTCTGTTGGACCAGTGCGCCAAACAGCTGTGGCTCTACCCTGAGGATCTCGTCTACCAGGACTTCCAATTCACAATCTAGGAACTTGTGATTCTTCTTGGGGGGCATGGTGATGGTGAGTGATGTGTGTGTTGGTGTGCAGGTGAGGGTGTGTGAGTGTGTGTTTTGCTGGGTGTATGTGAGGTAGGTATTTGTTGGTGTGCTGATGGTGTGTGGCTTGTGTGGGGGATGAGCTGTGGGTGTGTGGTTGCTGTCTCTTGGGTGCTGTCTCTTGGAATGGCATTTGCAAAGGATCATGGTTGGGATTTGTGTCCTTTATATGGGTGGAGTTGTGGGTGTGTCTTTGTTCTCTGTCCCCACCCCCCAGTATTTATTGGCTTTGTAATTGCTTGTTTGGCCTTTTTTGTGTGATTTTTCCTTTGTACTGTCTGTGCATGTTGGAAACGTTGTTGAGACCGAGTCGGACCCTGCATTTGTCTCGTACGGTGTTCTCCGTTTCGTTCATGCTGTGTTTGTGCTGTTTTCTATGCTGCGTACGCGTCGGTCGCGGTGTTTTGTGTTGCTTCGGCTCGGTTTTGTATGCGTGTCGGTCGTGCGGCTTGTCCTCCGTCCGACTCGGTTGTGGTTTTCGCGCCTTGCATCGTACAGCGGTTTGGAGTTCGCGTGTACGTTTCGGTCGGATTTGTTCCGGGTGCGTGTCGGTCGGTTCGATTCGCGTGTTTTTCCGGCCAGATTGCTGTTTTCCGTGCGGCTTGGTCGTTCGGCTTGGGTTCTGTACGTGTCGGTCGGATTTTGCGCGCTTTGCATCGTACTTGGCGTGTCGGGCGCCACAGGTACGTGTCGGTCGGTATTATTTCCGGCTCCGAGTCGGTCGGTGCTTTTTCCGGCCCAAATCGGAATCGACCCCTAAGTGTCTGTGGAAGTACCGCCAAGTCTGTACTATAAGGCTAGTTCTACTTTAAGCATATTGAAGTGCCATTTTCTTTCGAAAAATGGGAAAAAGTTCAATTTTGGTAGAGTTCCAAGTTTTTGTAGAATGAAGGCCAAATTGTTACTGCATCTCTGGAACACTGTATGCTGAATCAGAGTCAGTTTACGGGTCTGGTGTAAACATGAGATCATCTATTTCTATAGACAAAACATCATCCACTGTAGTTGGTGTTAGTTGGAACACCTCATGAAGCAGGTTAATCGCACAGAGATGTGAAGCATCGCTTTCAGCATTGGTCGCCGCAGCAATGTTCGCGTCCGTTGTTACCTGTGTGCCTGTAGATCTTTCTCGTACCTCAGCAGCAGCCGGAAGCGTCTCTGAGATCTCAATGAATGCTGACATCAGGATTGGTAGCCTCTGGGGACAACACAGAGCATGGGCCGTTATCTGGTCCAGCAGAGTATCGATATCCGTTGGCGTATCCGATGGATATGTTAGACAGGTGTCCAACACGCATTCTACACCGCATAGCAGGCATCGTAGAACAGGTAAGATGCAATCTTGCCAGATTGGTCTGAATGACAGGAACCACGTGGTATTAAGGTCCCGTAGACGATTTATGCCCAAAAGCTGTACTATTTGCTCACGGCACTTTCGTTCAAGGAGAGCTTTCTCCATTTCGCTCGGAGTGATGTCGGCGAATAGGCTGGCCATAGCGCAATAGCAGGAAGAGAAATAGAATTCCGACAACAAGTGCTAGAATTAATGGTATGCCACCAAACACCGAATGTGCAAAGTTCGGGATGATTCCGAGTATCGCCTGGAAAGGTGCTAACAGACCGGTACAGATGCTCTTAAATACATGTATAATTCCACTTGTATCAGACATGTTGAAGATACGTGTTATCATTTCTACTAAATGTATAGGGCAGTTTGTACGTATTAAAGTCTGTATCTCAGCCGAAGTCCTTGCTATTTGTAGATCATAGGTTTCTTTGGCCGAGGTCAAAGGCACTGTTTGCTGTAAAAGCATGGCTTTCATTCTGCTCAAAGTATCAAATCTTATAAAAGAGACGTTCAGCGAAGGCCATAGAGGCGACTCCCTGACTGTGTCTATTGGGGCAAACAATACTTGCATACAGCAAGTGACCCTGGAGTTGACCGTTACTAGATATGGGATGCCTGGCAGCATGCCACAGCAACTCTGATCATTCAACATGAGGTAACTCCCATTAGAAAGTTGTCCAAACGTTGGATTAATCACAGCAGCTGGTGTACCCTGCTGATGGCAAGACAAATTTGCCACAGAACCATTACAAGCCCCGTGTAAGGAAATGTCCTGACATATAAGTGAACCGCTTAGTGCACGTTTACAGTTTGTACCGCTCAAAAACACTTCACGATCCCCACTCCAACATTTATATGTATACGGTAAATCCCAAGATGTCTTTATGTATTCCTTACCCAACCTTTCATATTTGCCTGCTTGCATTTGTCTGAGGCAATACTGAAACTGAAAAGTAGTCACAGGTAGTGTGATTTTGCCATGAATAAGCCATTCTGTAGCTGGTTTTTCTGCCACTGTGAATGGTAATTTATCCAGTTTTTCAATGCTCAGCACTGTATACCTTGCTCCTCTTTGTGCCAATTCGATCTGTTTATCAGTGAGATTGTATTCTGCAAACAGAGCCGTTGTGTTGATAGAACGCCAAGGCACATAGCCCGCTCGCAAAGATTGCAGCGTCCAGCTTAATAACACAATAGAACGTAATTGAGATTGGCCTTGTTGTAACATCGCCAAATCTTGTTCTAGTATGTCGATAGCAGAGGATACAATGCCGTCCAGTGAATATATTCTGGAGGACAAAGTTGTTAACCCATTGTCGACCACAGAGAGTGTTTTCTCTAAATTAATACGATCAAGTTCACGTATTCGTTCTGCAGCCTCCATCTGTGATACTTTCCATGCTTCATTGTAGGCAGCATAAATGCCGGCATATATGAAACGTTTTTGACGCGGTTTTCTTGGTCCAAGCAAGAATTCCCTAAGGTCTGCGTCCTTTTTAAGTAAGGTTAAGTGTTGTTTCACATCCTGTAGTGTAGACTTATGCAGCCAATCGAGGCATAATTTTCCTACACTGTATGTTGTTACTACCCTCGGATGTTGTCTTTCGACATATCTTGGGTCTGGCCTATTAATAGTAAAGCCCTGAGTTTTATTCAGGAATCTTTCCTGACAGTTATTCGTGTCTGTGGGCCAGATCAACCATTTTTTCCAATCAGGATTAGATCTGTTGAGTTGTAGTATATTGTCAACTGTCACCAGTGCCTGTGTTTCGTTATTTCTTGCAGGTGCTGGTACAGAAGGTGTGTTCATCTCTTTGATCTTGGCTAATCCAAGACAAGATGTTTGTTGGATGGTTTCATTCAAAAACGTTATTTGTTCAGGGATGATACAGGCTCTAAATAAAGCTTCTATCCCCTGCACTTGCCATTCTTTAGTACCCCATAATTTTCAGTCCTGTCTTGTTTACATTTTTATAGTAAAACATTTCTGGATCAGATGTATTGTAACCTGAAAAATATGGAAATTTACTAGCAAATGTTTTTGAACTATCTTTAGGTGGTGTAGGACAATGTTCCCATTGGTTAAACATAAGCACATTTCTTGGATATGCAGTTTTATGCAAATAATGATGACCATAGTGGTTATAACAATACATTTGTTCATAGTCTGATGAACCCTCTAAATATTCATTTTTAGAAAATGCAGCAGATTTTTCTAGGTCAAACATTATGTCATTAACAGTCTCAAAGTCCCAATCATCAGAATAGGTACTGGACGAGATTAGATCACTTAGTGAAATTTTAAACAAATGTGGAATGTTCAATTGTTCCGTCGGACCGAATATATCAAAATCTGTTTTGTCCCACACTATACCATCGTGTATAGGAACAGCTGTGATGTTCACTGATGACAAGTCTCTTGCTTCACGATGAGAAGATTTATGAGGTTTCAAAAGTACGTTCACGCGTTTTCCTTCAGTGTTCACATGGATGTATCTGCCACTTATAAGCACGCTCACAGTTGTAACCAAAGCTAGCCAGAGCAGGAAAACAAAAAGTCCAGATATAATCCAGAGTTCAATCCATGGAGAAACAAAATAAGTCTGTTTCAGAAAGTGAAGAAAGTCTTGTACTTGCTGCTTGAATTTGAATGATGCTGGCGTCGTTTCAGGTTCACTGGGATCTTCTGAGAACGTATCAAAGTTAATGAAATAGCCAGAAGCAGTTCTATCAATTGTTGGAATTGCATCAGGATTTGTAGAAATCACTGGAACCAGTCGATCACTTGCTACGTTGGTGTAGACAGGTGTATTTGGATGAAATGTTACTTGGTGTTCAAGAGGGATGAGTTCCATAGCGTTGTTGCTTAGTCCTCCATCTGTTACAGCTGAATTCTCGATGGTTATCAGTCTTTCAGTCTGAACCTCTTGGATAGTAGCGAGAGGAGTGCGTCTGCTACTAGGTCGGAGTCCACGAGGCCTACTATTTAGTATTGGCCACATACTGTGGTTTGATGAGGTCGATGGACACAAATCTTTTCTCCTTTCGTCCAGCAAGGGGCGGCAGAAGTACTGTTCTTGTTCCTTGAACTGCTAGGACAGGTACTGGTTGTCTGTAAGAAGGTCCAAATTCCTTCTTGTCCGCAATTTTTCTCTGACTAGATCCCCAACTTTTGGAATCCAGACAGGCCTTGCTGGGACCGCCGATTTTTCCCCAGTGGTGGTTGGCTGTAGGAATACGTTGCTTTGTTTCGTTCTTAATTTTTTAAGTCCTGTAAAACAGCCAAACGATCTTTGATATCAAAAGGTTTATTTTCCACCACTGTGCCTACGTGTTCAAGGTCTGGTACCCACATTCTTGTCCCAAATAGGACCTCATATGGAGTGACCCCTCCTAGAGAACTTCTTGGCAGATTATTCAAAGAGCGTTGGACCCCACTAAGGTGTTTGACCCACCCATCACCCGAACCTAATACCCTAGCTGTTATAGACTGCTTTATGTCTCGGTTTTTCCTTTCCACAACCGAATTTCCCTCAGGATGGAATGGAGAGGAGTACCGCAATGCAACGCCCAGACTGGCCATGGCTTCTTTGTAAGCCCGAGAGCTAAACGCAGGACCCTGGTCAGAATGTAGCGTGCCTATTGCGTATATGCCGATAAAGACTCGCAAATCTTTTATAACAGTTCGAGCGTCAGCTGAGCGCTGAGGCCATAACCATAGGAACCTAAATTCAGTATTTGTGGGAATGCCTTTGTCCAGTAGGACGCAGGTGCGTAGATAGTCTAATGCTGTCTAACAATGGTGTCTGTACTGGGTTGCCGCATTCGCAGCATGGTGTCTGGTGGCTCTCTCGCTGTAATTTACAGTCTAAGCAGTTGTTGATGATTATATGAATTTCTGTATTCATTCCAGGCCACCAGTACACTCTTTTAACGTCAAAATTGTTTTAGAGATCCCTTGATGTGACAGACCTTCCCCCAAATGTGTTTCATAAATCAAGGCTGCTCTACGTTCCATGTTTGGGATTACCCTATCCCCCACTCCAGGGATTCGAGCAAAAGGAACGTTGTTCGCATCAATTACATAAGAGTACTTGAGTGGAAACTTTTTGGTAACGCTGCACTGCTGCCTTTGCTTGAAGCATTGACAGCCAACATTATCTCACCGTCTATTTTTGTTTTTGAACGAGTGATCGCAGCTACGGAAGCCGTCTGCACAGCCCCCTTTGCGGCTTCATCAGCCAATGAATTCCCTGCAACGTGAACGCCATCACGTTGATGACTCAGTGTGTGGATCACGTGAGCCTTTGGTAGTTCGTTTTTCAACTGAACTACTTGTTCCCAAAGCATTTTGTGCTTTATTGTGCCACCTTTCGCATCTTTGAAACCATTTTCAAGCCAGTTCTGTATATATTCATTATACGACTGAACACAGTAAAAGGAATCGCACACTATTAGTGTGGGGAATTCTCGATCTGTACTTTCAAGTGCCAGTTTGAATGCTTGTAGTTCAGCTCGCTGAGCTGTACGATCTCCTAGAGACTGCGTTTTGTGACCATAGGTCTGAAGATGCCATTTCGCATGCGACCTTTAATGATTGCACACGCTGCACTGTAAGCTTGCTTACTCCCTATTGCGGGTTGTGCGGATCCGTCAGTGTAAATTATGAATTCGTACTGATCGAGAGGCAGAATTTCAGTAGGCAGGGGACATTCATGTTCATATTGCAGGAATGCTTGTGTTTTTAAATCTGGATCAAAAACATATTCAACATTTGTTGCAGCAAGAGAATTAACCCATTGTATCCATCTTGGATGTAATGCTTTAGCATTTGGAATGCTTGCTTTTGTAACCGCTTCTAAAGCTGGTACTGGGGTTACGACAATAATGCGTTTCCCTTGGGCTAAGGCTCTTTCTTTTGCTACAGCGGTTTGAACTGCTGTTAGAATTTTTTCAGTTGAACTGAAGCGCATTTCCGCTTGTGTGTACAAATGAGATTTGTATGCAATTGGTATTTTCTCACCCTCATTGAAAGTTAAGTAGGTGAATCCGCATTGACCCGAAATTATTCGGATCACCAAATTGCGTTGACTTACGCGTGTTTGTAAGTGATTTGTTGCTAACATGTTAGCTTGTAGTGAACGCAAGATTTCTGTGTGTTCCTGTGTCCATTTTCTGATCGAAAAATCAGGTTTGATTAATGCGTAGAGAGATTTAACCCTTTCTGCGTAGTTTAGAATGTATGTTCTTCCAAAATTTAGGAAACCCAGGATGGATTGTAAGTTTTTTTGCGTTTTTGGAGGTTGGAGCAGCGCACACTTTTCTAAAAAGTTAGCTGCCAAGCTCTTGCCTTCACTTGAAAGCTCATATCCTAGAAATAGGACATTGAGATGGGCAATTCTGGACTTTTTAAAGTTGAATTTGTAGCCCTCAGAGGCGAAACCCAATATAATGGTGCTCACCCTGTTCAAGTGTTTTTCCAGGTCACATCGTCTGTCAGATAAATGTCATCGACATAGGACAATGCCTCATTGTCATAAATTTGTAGTAACTCCATTACCCTCGCTGAGAATAAACCTGGGCTGTTCTTGAACCCTTGTGGGAGTCGACAAAAGTGACGCTGGGTCCCCATTATGGAGAATGCTGTTAAGTACCTGCTTTCAGGTGCTACGTTTTGGCAAAAGAAACCATTTGAGATGTCTAATGTTGTTTTATATTTTTTACGCACAATGTTATTCATTAATGCTGTGCTATGTGCATTTTGCACTGCAAAAGTTTTAGAACAAGTGTTTAGGTGTCTGTAGTCCAAAACTAGACGATATGTATTGTCTGGTTTGGAGACAGGAAACAACGGATTGTTCATTGAGGAGGTGCATGTTTCAATCACCCCTTGATATTCAAGTTGATCTAAGATCTCCCTGACCTGTTTTTTAGCTTCTTGCTTTATTGGGTACTGCCGTTGTGCAGTTGGTTCATGTTTCAGATGTATTTTATGGTGAGGTGAGTCCTCATCCCATCCTACATGATTTTTATATAATGCTGGGGCCTGGGCCACTGCCCATTTCCTAGCATATGTATATTTTAGGTGTATTGGAATATGGTTGGAGAAGGCAGGCATAATAATGTCCTCGCCATGTGGGCACTCCCTGACAAATTGTGGTGGCCAGTCTCTTTCTGCTAGAAGTATGTCATAGCCCTTTGATAGTCTTTCCCAAAAAAGTGCTTTCACCTGTCTAGGTTTGTCTCCCTCCATCCGGAGTGTTATTTCATATAACTTTTGTGGAGTACTAACCCTGGTGTCTACAGTCTCTACTGGGATGTATTCATTCAAGTCCACTATCTCCAGAAGTTCCCTCAGGTTCTGGTGAACTATTGTGACTTCTGCTGCACTGTCCAGCATGGTCTGAGCCCATTCTCTGTTCTTGAGTTGTGTTCTCAGTATTCTCGGCATGTCTGATCTTTAGACCTGCTACTTTCTTTTTGGAGAATTGAGGTTTTGCTTTAGTTTTTGGAGCGTGTTTGTCGTCTTTCGATTTCACGCGTTCTTCTCTGTGCTCCGATCGTCCTCTTCTTTCCGAAGTCTGTGATGAGATCTGAAAGGGACGAGAGGAACGTGTATCAGTATCTTGATACCTGTCAGGTTTTCTCAAATTATCCCTATTCCTGAGGTTATACCTCCTTTCAGAGGGCTCCTTTTGAGGAGACCTACCTCGGGATTGAGAACGTTTCTCGTTTGAAATTTGTTTATTAGTTTCCCACTTTTTTTTTAGAAGATGTAGGTGCTTGTTTAATAGAGTCCTTCTCAGGACTTTCAGATAGCTTCGGCTTCACTGGTCTTCCACCCAAACTATCTCTGCCTAATTCTGCATAAGATTGTTCAATTATTCTGGGTAGCTCAGTTTGATGTTCTGTAACATCGAATTCCCTTAATTTTTGGCGGATCGCAACTGCTGCTGCTGCCTCTCCTTTAATATTAGATATATTATTGTTGAGACCTGGTCGAAATTTTTCAGTAATTTCATACCTAAATTCAGAGCAGGCTCTGCCCCGTATTCATTTTGAATTTGTTTCAGGACATCAGGTATTACCGCAATTGACGGAATGCCATGTGTTTTAGTATAGATGGCAGCAAAGACTGAGCCCCAAGTGGTGCAGTCTTCCAGTTGTGGTGTGATCCCCATTGGTAAACTGATTGTTAGGATTCTATGTTTCTCATACGGGCTAGTATTTGGAAATACTGCTTCGATTTGAGTAATTTTTTGAGCTATCCAGAATGGAATTTGCTCACGTTTTGTGGGCATTTTACCCATGACTGCGTATAGAGTCTGTGGTTTAATTATTAGTGTATTCCCCTGTTGGGGAGTTGGATTTGGAAGTGTTAATGGTTGCTGGACTGTAAAAGTCCGCATGACATATTGGACCAATTGTCTGTAAATTTTTATTAACTCTGTGAGTTGAATAAGTAGTTCCTCGTCTGACATCTCTTCAATGTTAGGATGAGGTGTGTAGCTGGCTAGAATCGGCCATGTTGCTCCTGGTCTACCTAGTGGACCGAGCCTAGTAATATTTTTGTGATGTTTTAGGGCGCCTTTAAACCAGAGCTGATGCTCCTGGTATGTTAATGGAATTTCAATATCCTCGAAAGGAATGTATTCCTCTGGTGGATCATCTTCTTTGTAGAAGTGAAATGTGTGTGATACTGGATTGCATTCAGGAAATATTACCCATGAATAGAATACCTCTGTCTGAAAGGATTCATGTGCCTCTATCACGAAAACTGCTCTACCTCCTCTTGGCGGTAGGCCATGTTTTATAAGTTTTAGAGTGATGGCTCTTCTTAAGTTTTGAGGGATGTCTATAACACCCTCCTCGGTTTCATTTAAACCTGTAATGTTAAAAACTGCTGCTTGGGCTGGATCAGCCGCAGCTCCACCGTTTCCGGCGTCATTCATTTTGTTTTTTGAAAAATGTAGAACAAGTTTCAAGGAAACAAAGATAAGGTGCACAATATTTTGGAACACTGTATCCTTCAACGTTGAGCAAACCAAACAGATAATATATAGGGTGTTTCCCTATGTAGCCGTGGTGGATACTGAACCCTGCCCACGCCAGACGTCTTTTGGAGTATGTGGGTAGGGGTCTCTGAGAGAAAAAAGCACGGCTGAGTTACTCAGTATCTAACGTTGAATTACTGCCTTACCAAACCGTTGGGCGCCATGTAGTGTAGCTCCTATTTCCCTAATAGGCTCTGCGCATTGGAATAATATATCCTATAGGTTTGACATAGGACTAAGGTCAGTATGTCCCTATCGAGTATATTAAACTTAATTACTTGTGCCAGCTAGCTCAGAGGCCACTAGAAACTCCTTGACAACAAGAAGGGAGTAGTTTCTGGCAGCCGCAAAACATGACCACTATGTTTCCCTTTAGAATCCGAACGTGTCCCAGAGTCGTGGAAACAATAGATAACTATTTCACTCAGCTCAATCGTGCATGCTTAGTTTTCTCCAAGTTACACAGAAAGAAATAGACGGGCGTTTTCAATAAAAGATTTATTGAACAGTCTTGTTTCTGTTGTAAGTTAAATGTGCTGTTACGATCACAAGACAGTATGCGAGATAAATAATGTACAGTGTGAGCAGTAGAAATAAATAATACTGCGATAGCATTATCTTTTAGTACATATGCCGTTACATAAATAACACAGACTAAAAATGCGAGTACTCATACGATGCGTTTCTAAGCTAGTTCTACCCCAATGTACCTAACCTAACCTAGGTGTAGGGAGAGGTATGAAGTAGGTGAAGTATTCCTTACTATGGTATACTAAGAGTATGTTAAGCCTAGTATGCCTAGTATGCCAAGAGTCCCTCTAGGTTCTTATCAGCTCCATACCTGAAGAATGAGAGAGGTAGGAATCTCTTTGCCAGACTCGAACTCCAACACCCCACAAGGGAAGTCAGATCACTGGAAGCTGGACTCTCTGCATGCAGGGATGACAGCGTCTTCTCAGTGAGTCAGGCCGGGAAATGGGCTCCTCTGAAGTCGAGGTCTCCTCTAGTTTACAAGGGCTAGGGAAGGTATATTTATACCTGAGAGTACCTAGGAATGTTAGTATTGACGTGAGTCGGACAGCGAAAGACGTCATGAATGAACCCCTAAGGAATAACGGTTCATGCATAATATATGAGTCCTTGAAGAAATCAATAGTCCTGGACTAGGGAAACTCCCGCAGCCAAAGAGTCTGTTCTTCATGTACTCGTTGTGACGTTAGGGTGGACGGATGTCGGAGACCATGCCTGTATTTGGAGTGCATGGTTTAATGCCTAAATAAGGCCTGGGAATTTATGCCTATATAAGGGCAGGGCGAATTGTGCCTATATAAGGACATGATACTGGAAAGCCCGTTATGGACACCCTAAGAGGAATACAACAGCCCGCTGTATCTCACTAATAAACTCAACAAAGCGGGCTGCTCCCGACAGTTGAGAAGCACCAACGCTCTCCTCCTTGTCCCACCTCTGTTAAAAAGAAAACCACACAATCTCACTCCTTCTCCGGAAACGCCCCTAAAATCTGGAATGCCCTCCCTAAAGACCTGCGTTGTAACCCCTTCTACATCAGCTTTAAAAAAGACCTCAAACTGCACCTGCTCAACAAATATTGGGGTCCATATTCCTTTTCATTTCTCACCTTTTCTACTCTCTCCCTTCCCCCTCCTTTCCCCTCCCCGCCTTCACCTTTTTCTTACCCACCTCCTTCCATACTCCCTCCCCTTAGTTACTACCGCCCCTTCCTTTGTCTATTTTTCTCTCCCCTATTCACGCCTAACCACCCACTACCCTCCTACTATCGAGCCTACCTCCATCTCATGTTACTGTATAAAATTTGATTACCTGTATCCATTTTATTGATGTAGATAGTTCCTTCTTGCCCCTCTGACATATGTAAATTGTATTATGCTATTTGTTCTTTGTAACCTATCCTGTTTGAATTCTACGTTATGAACAATTGTGTTATTCCTGTACTATATCCATACTCTTGTAAAGCGCTCTGATACCCCCGGGTCGAGCCAGCGCTATATAAAACCTTTTAAATAAATAAATAAATAAATGTATAGAAAATAACAATGATAACTAATACACCAATAGCACCCTTATTCATTTCTAAAACATTTATCAATTTTTCTTTTTCTTTTCGCACCAGTATAATCCTTTGTTCTTTTTTTATTTTTTTAATATATATTTAATTTATTTATTGTTATTTATATTGTTCTCTCTTTTTTTCTTTTTAACTTTTTATATTTGTTTTGTGAAGATACTTTATTATTCCCCCATAGCCTATTTGAAAAATGCTGAATGTTAAGGATCACGGTCATTATCTCCTCCTCAGATAAAGTTCAATATCATATGTTTTATGGTTCCCCCAGTATTGTATATATATAGGTGACCCTCTCGTTTGTTTCTTTCTTTTCATTCCACTTAATTTTTCAAGATATAAAAGCCACATAATTTTTAAGGTGAAAAATTATTAAAGTGCAAATGCATTAAGGCAGCATAATAATAAAGGAAACATTTTTTTGTTAAAGTGCAACGTGCTTAGAGAGATTCAACTGTCCCTAATATGTGGCCCTGAAATAGTGTTCTTATTTTTTTCTTTTATTTTTGGGTTCTTTCTAAAATGTTTTTTTATAATATTTTCTAAAAAAAGAGGGCAGTAAAAAAAGGGTTACTTAGTTAAATAAAATGCTATGTGTGAGGTAATTACTCTTCCCTAGTTACCACGAGTCGCATGCCTAATAAAGTGCTAATTGTTTCAAAAGTGCAAGGTGCTATTATCATTGATTCTCCTGTCTCTGTTTTGGTTGACAGTATATATAACAAGGTGCTATTATCATTGATTCTCCTGTCCCTGTTTTGGTTGACAGTATATATAACAAGGTGCTATTATCATTGATTCTCCTGTCTCTGTTTTGGTTGACAGTATATATAACAAGGTGCTATTATCATTGATTCTCCTGTCTCTGTTTTGGTTGACAGTATATATAACAAAGTGCTATTATCATTGATTCTCCTGTCTCTGTTTTGGTTGACAGTATATATAACAAGGTGCTATTATCATTGATTCTCCTGTCTCTGTTTTGGTTGACAGTATATATAACAAGGTGCTATTATCATTGATTCTCCTGTCTCTGTTTTGGTTGACAGTATATATAACAAGGTGCTATCAAGATAAAAGATCAAAAAGTGCAAAGTGCTTTCAAAGTCACATTTATCTGGTACTATTGTCCATCCCAGATGTTGCTTAGGATCATACATTTCTTTCGGTGAGCATGTGGTTCTAAATCAGAGGTCTTCAATCTGTGGGGCGCGACCCCCAGGGGGGCCGTGGAGTCATGGGAAGGGGGTCGCCCTCTTCATTTGCAAAAAGAAACCGTCCCAGACTGTTTCTTCCGGTAGGTAAAATGCTTTCCCTGGAGTGTTATTCAGGGACTCTCCTGTGCTGGGAAATCCAAGCCAGGCAGACAGCTAAACACACCTTTCTAGCTGCTGGCCTGAAAGAAATGCAAATGTGCACAATGAGTTAATCAGTAAATGTAAAGGATTTGCAGATTAACTCGTGTGCACATTTGCATTTCTTTCAGGCCAGTAGCACACTGGCAGAAAGGTGTGTTTAGCTGTCTGCCTGGCTTCGATTTCTCAGGAGAGTAAATCACTTAAAACTTTTTGAGTGGTAGTGCACAGAGTTAACTGAGCTGTGAAGTGCTAGCTTTTAATTGTCATTGTATTTACATAGTGCTTACTATCCCTGAGAAGGTGTTCAAGGGACAGTTATGTAAAAAAATGCATTACATAGGCTTTGGGTATTACTAAAATCTATGGGCCTCATTTACAATGAAAGGGTGTAGGGCTGCACCGCAAGTATTTATGCTGCGCTGCCCTATGCCAATTCAAAATGGCAAGAATGGACCGTATTTAAAAGATACGGTGCATTCCTGTCTATTCTGCCGGCGCACAATTTGGTGCATAGCACCAACGCAGGCAAGGGTGCCTGCATTGTTGGCAGGATTGTTTATGTGCAGGAAGGCACGCCTTCCTGCGCCTAAATAATCCAGGAGGCTTTTTCCTCTTTCTATGTGTGCTACACATAAAAAGTGGAAACAATTGTGGCGAAATAAAGATATTTCTCCTTGTTATCCATCCCCTGGGGTAGCGTACACTTTTGACGCATCCTCCGGTTTACAGATCCTTGTAAATCTGGGAATGTGTCAAAGCCCATGGGAAAACCCACAGCAACGCCCATGAACACCCCCCTGACACAGTGTAAGGCAACGCATTGACTCGCGCTGCGTTGCCTTACACCATATCTTGGAGGCCATGAAAAGCCACCCAAAGTGACTTTGCGTGGCCTCATAAATATAGGTATGGACTCTGCGCAACCAGAGCGTCATAAAAAGTGACACACCGCCAGCAAAAGGGGCTTGTAAATAAGCCCCTATATTTTGGAAGCAGCCCATATATTTAGGAAGCACCATTTTATCGTAAAACATTTTGCGCATTTTGTAGCGGTCTATCTTATACTGTGTGTAATGCAAGTATAAAATAAAGGCTTACATATTCACAGGGCTTTCTGTCACAGGCTTGGACCTCGTAGTACTGAAAATAAACAAGTCACTATTCTCCCCTGCACCAACTACGATTTAATTCTGTGGCTCTCTGGTTTCACAAAGACCTTTAAAGTGCATTAACTAATAGAGGTTTCATACTGTACTATAGTGCATTTCCCACGGAGTAACAACTTTTAAAATGTATTTATTATTCATTGAAGCTGGCCGTTATTTTATATGTAGCTACCTGATGGGGAAAGACCTAAAAAACGTACGTATGTTTTAATTATGATGAATGATGATCAGCTACCTCCAGTTACATGCAGCTGTAAATGCCAAGCCGTCAGCATCCCATGAAATATAGTATGGTTTTCCTCTAATGCCGTGCAATAAAGTTGCAGCCCATGCATTACAGCTATTCAGCTATTATACCAAGGGCCACTGGAATTATGTGATTTTGCGGCTACATCGATTTTAGCATAATTATAGATTTGCCGCATTTGTCACATAATCCATTCTCTGCCACATAATCTGCTGATTTCAACAAAAAAAATGTATTTACTCAAAAGGTTCAAAAGTTACCAAAAAGCAGCAACAGGTGTTGCCGCTCAGTAGAAGGCTCTTTGTAAAGTTGTACTGGTCACCTTTCTGTTGCCTATTGCTATATTTAGGTGATAAACTGGTACTAATGAGGTGCAACCACAGATTGACCGTTTCTCTGGAGAACATTTATGGTGGTCAATGATCAGGAGTACTAGGTTCTAGAGATTTTTGTCGGGAGGGGGTCCCTATGCCTAAAATATTTTGATGGGGGGTCTCTGCGTCAAAAAGTTTGAAGACCACTGTTCTAAATGGTCATAATGTCAACTCAGTTTAAGTGGAGCAAATAGTTCTACTCTATGTACACTTCCAATGTTTCTGGGACTCATAAATGTACGAACAGTTCTGCATCCTTATTGTGGCCCCAAGGTGTTTCAGTTCCAATTAACAAGATGAGTCGTGACTCTTGTTTTTGTAATTCCTTCTCTTGATCTCCCCCTCTGGGTGGGCCTTTACATGTTTTATGCCCCAATAGGAGAAGGTTGACAGTGATCGTTCATGTATTTCATCAAAGTGGCAGGCCACTGGGTAGTTCTTATCCCCATTTTTATGGCTCTTAAATGTTGTAGGATCCGCAGTTTCAATTTATTTTTAGTGCTGCTGTAGAGTTTGTTGCACCGACATTGAAGTGCATAGATCACAAATTCTGTACTGCACGTTATTCTTTCTTTGATTGGCATCGTACGACCATCTGATGTATGGTAACTCCTACTGTTCGTGCCATATTTGCATGCTTTGCATGAGTTGCACTTTACGAAACCTTCCTGATTTCTTGTTAGCCATGATCCTGTTCCTTGTGGATTTGTTTTGTTTATGTAGTGACTTGATGTTAGAATGTCTCCCAAAGATCGTACTTTTTAGTGGTGATTTGTGGGCCCTTTTTGAAGATCTCTGTCAAGTGTTCATCATTTTTCAGGACACACCAGTGTTCATTAGAACTTCCTTGATACTGTGTTGGGCCAAGTTATGTTCTAAAAATAGCCTCTTAACAGCCTCACTATTCTCTTCTGGAGTATTTTCGGGATAGAGGGATTGCTTTCTGGTCTTTTCTTTTGCCCTACGTTTGGCATTTTCAAGCACCATTGTTGGGTATCCCCTTTTCATGAACATGTTGTATAGTCTGCCTATCTCCTCTACTCATCATAAAGTTCTTCTGTATAGCAGATTCTCCTTGCTCACAGCATCTGGCTGCAAGGGATACTCCATTTTAGCGCATTCGGGTGGCCGCTACTCACATGCAAAATGGAGTTTGTGGCTATCGGCTTCCAATGTATTCTTGTGGGCAGAATATTTTCCTTGACCTCCAATTCTACATCCAAAAAGATACATTGTTGCCGACTCCATGTGCTTGTGAACTGCAGGTTGTAATCATTGTTGTTCAACTTTCTCAGGAAGAGCTCCAACTCCTTTTCACTGCCCTCCCATAAAATAAACAAGTCGTCGATGAACCTGGTCCACAATGCCACTTTTTCCATATGTGGATTATTCTCCTCCGCCCAGGCCACCTCCTTCTCCCACCACCCCATGAAAAGTTTTCATAGGTGGGGGCGAAGGAGGTGCCCATTGCTGTCCCTTGTTCTTGACGGTAAAACTTTCCATCAAACGTGAAGATGTTATGTGTTAGACAGTACTGTAGCATGTCCATCAACATATGTGTATGTTCCAGCCATTCCACTGGTCAGTCCCTCATAACGTTTGTACATGCCAGTATTCCCTTTTCGTGTTCAATTGAAGTGTACAAAGACACAACATCCATTGTAGCCATGATGTATTCAGTTCTCCAAGGGATGTTCTCTAATTTCTTCAAGAAATCTGTACTGTCCCTTAAATAAGAGGGGAGGCTGGTTACATACTCTTGTAGGAACAAATCAAGAAATCTAGAGCTATTTTCCAATAGTGACCCAATTGAGCTCACTATCGGCCTTCCAGGTGGATTCTTTTTGCACTTGTGTATTTTTGGCAAAAGATAAAAAGTGGCTAGTCTTGTATTTACTGTGCGAAGGTACTGTTGTTCCTCCCAGTCCAAAAGGCCCAATTCGAACCACTCTTGTATTTTCTGATGGTATTTCTTTTCCATTTGATTTAGAGGGTTCATTTTTAAGCGGGTGTAATGTTGAGTGTTGTTCAGTTCCCTTCGTGCTTCTGTTACGTATGTTCCTTGGTCCATTAGGACGATGTTCCCTCCCTTGTCAGAGGGTTTTATGATGAGCAAGGGGTTGTCTTTTAATTCATTAATATCCTTCTAGTCTTGTGATGAAAAATTACCTCTTTTGTAATCTGTTCGCCAGTTTCTTTGGATGCTGTTCATGTCATCTACTACTAGCTCCTGAAAGAGGTCTAGGCGGTTCCCAGGCGGAAGTTGTGGGCAAAATTTGCTTCCTGGTTTAAGGCCGCTACTAACATGTTCACCCGTTGTGAAGCCCATTTTCTGTTAGATTTTAGTTGGTCCTTCAATAATCTGTTCCCCTGATTCTGTGCCTGCTATCTGATTTGAATGGTCCAGATCCTGAATGCTTAGTAGTTCTGGGATATCAGCGATCTGAAATGAAGCGAGCCCACAGGTTTCTACTATTTCTTTTGTTGGTATTTTGGATTTCATCTGGTGAAATCTTTGTAGCTTTAATTTCCGCACATATTTATATATTTTAATTCTCATGTCCACAAAATCTGGGCAAGATATAGGGCAGAATGTTAAGCCTAGATTGAGTAATCGTCTCTGATTGTTGTTCAATGTCACTAATGAAATGTTGACGACTAGGGGTTTCTGGTTTTCATCTGATATTCCTGAGTCTATTTGCGATTCCGATTTCTTCCGTGACCCCTTCCTTTTGCCCCTTCTTGTTCTACGTCTTCTTTGGGTTGACCTTGCGGTGTTCTGCCTCTTCCCCCTTGTCTCGTAGTCATCCTTAGTAGCCGAAGTACCTTGTGAAAATCCAGTTTTTCTTTTGGTGTTTCATCCGTGCTGGATCCGGCGTCTGAGCTTATGTCACTCTCACTCTGTGTTCTTGTGAAGTGGATAGATCTTTCCTTTGCTCTCAGGCTGTCAAACTTTTTGGCACATGTATAGACTCATCTGTATTGGTAATCTAGTCTGTCTCTGGTGAACTTTCCAGCCTTTCGTTACATAATTTCCTCATCATATTTCTGTAGGGATTTCTCCATCTTGCTCATCTGGTCCTTTATGGCAGCTTCCTCTTTATACTTTTCTAGTTCCTTGTTAATCATTTAAATCTTTTCTGATTGCAGTTTCATTTTCCTCCTTGCATGTTCAATGATGGTCTTCATTAATCTTACTGAACATTCTTCTGTGTTCCCGCACCACTCATTGATCAGGTCCTCATCCATATCTTCATACGTAGGTAGCAGCATTATCCTTAGCCCCCTGGGTATTCTTTTACATTCCAGATATTTGGTGAGGGATGTCATTTCCCACCATTGTTTTGCCTCTGCACGTCGTGCACGTTCTAGGCCTCTCACCAATTGTGTTGGTGTTTTGTTGTTTCCATTCTGAGTTCCATCCAATCCCCTTGCGCTTGCACCCTCTTGGAAAGTACGCTCTGCTACATACAGATATATGCTTACAGATATATACATACAGCTATATATGCATACATTTATGTGTGTGTGTTTGTGTTTGTGTGACAATATGACAGTGCAATACTGATGAACACTAATCCAACAACCCACAGTAAGTGTGTGGATCACTGAAGATATTTTCCAAATTCACTATTAGCATGTGAATCACAGAAAAAGAAAAAAAAACACTGGTAGTGTGTAGATCACCATTAATTAAGTCAAATAACAACTGTTGTGATCTGCTGATCCACTGGTAGTGTGTGGATCACTGTTTAATTAAGAATACCATCAATGTAAGTTTGTAGATCACCCTATAAACTAGTGTGAGGAACAACATTGTTAGTCAAGGCACAGCTATTGAGAACCACAGATTCTGTTCACTTCCCTTTCTTCCTTTTTTTTAACCTGAACTTCCTCCTTCGAGTCCCTAGGTGGAGCTGTTGTTCAGAACTCTACAGTTAACTTGGAGTGAATCTTAGAGAGCATATTTAGGCAGAGTGGTGAAAGCTCTTCCTAAAATGCTTCATGCGTGAGTATTCCTCTAAAACGTTCCTTTTATTTAGAATATGAAAGTAGTTTATGGTGTTTAAAAGCTTCTTGATGCCAGTATTCCTTTACCTAATGCGCACTTTGCCGGTAGATCACGACCCAAGTTGTATTTCCTCGTGTACAGTTCAAAACAAACACCCACACTGGATTACTCTGTGAGAGTGACAGATGTGTGATTTCATTTCACACAAAACGCGCTTTAATCATTTATTTTTCTATATTTCTTACAAAATCATTTCGACAGCTGCTCCTAACAAGAGTTTATAGTTTTAGAGCCTTCTTAATCGTGCGCACATTATCGCTGATGCACGCAGGTCCACAGGAATTACGGCAATTTTTGCTTAGTTATAGATTTGCCGCTTTTGCCACATAATTCATCATCTACCACAAAATCTGCTGATTTCAACAACAAAAAAAAGTTTTTTTAAAGCTCAAACGGTGCAAAAGTTACAAACAAATGTGACAACATGTGTTACCGCGCAGTGGACGGCCCTTTGCACAACTGTAGTGATCACCTCTCTGTTGCTCTATTGCTATATTTGGACGTTAAAATGGTATTAATGAGGTGCAACCAATGCCTACAGAGTGTTACTAAGTTTAAAAATGATGAAATAATGAAGTAATCCTATTACAAAATGTGCTGCATTATGCAGCATAATTCGTTTTTTCTTGCCACTTAATTTACTCAACCCTGCCACATAATTTGGCCCTATCCTGCCACATAATTCCAGTGGCCCTGGCTCCATGCCACGCTTCGTTCCCTCAGGAGCAGCTTTTAAAAGAGGCACAAGGCCTTGAATATGCTGTTGGTGGAAAGGTTGCTGAACTCGCACATCATTAATTACTAGCCCACAAATTCAAAGAGCTCTCTAACCTTGTGTATGTAGTAACCTGTGAGAAGAAACCGTTACACACACAGATTTCTCGCTTCATACACAGCGTGTACGGTCGTCACGCATGGCTACTGTTTACAGCACCTTAATGTCGCCAGGGTGAGGGTCATTCCCAGTGCTTTATTTTTCAAGCATAAATTGATTTTTCTTTTCGGAGGATTCCTTATGAGGCCTTCACCACGTAGTCTCTCCTGCTTGCAAAAATGCTTTTTAAAACAAAATGTAAATGCGTCTTGTGGTGTCTTCAGATATCGCTCGTCGCCAGTGTGACATTTAAAAGCTTTCTGAAAAGAGATGTAAAGTCGAGGTGCCTGAAGAAAGATCTTCATTTAAAACACCTCAGCCACAGCTCAGGTAACAACAGCCTTCTCAACTTAACCGTCTTCATTCTTTAAACAGACTCTGGGGCATATTTACAGCAGAATGAAGAAGCGTGGCGTTAAGCAAACATTGCTAACACCCTCCGTCTCCATTCTGAAAACGCAGGAATGCGCCGTATTCACAAGAATGCGGCGCACCCCTGCGTTTCCCCTAGTGCTGGCGCTGAGTTCAGTTGTCTAGCACCAACGCAGGCACCCTTGCACCATAGTGCAAGGGTGCCTGCGTTAGGGGGAAGATTGTTTATGTGCAGGAAGGTCCTCCTTCCTGCACATAAACCATATTTAAATGCCGTTTTGTAACTAAAAGCAGCACACATAGAAGTTGCAAAATGGCTTTTTTTAAAAACAATTGTTTATGTGCAGGAAGGGGGACCTTCCTGCACATAAACAATCATAGGCAATTTGCAGTTTCTATGTGTGCTGCACAAGGCAGCACACATGGAAACAGCAAAAACAAGGAGAAATAAAGCATTTCTCCGCGTTGCGCCCTGTTATGACCAGGTTTTCCCTGGTCTTAATTTTGGCACTGCCTCCTATTTACGCTGTCCTTGTAAATAGGGGGCAGCGTCAAAATCAATGGGTGTTGCGGTGGAACGCCCACCGCAACACCCATTACCCTCCCCTTTCACGCTAAGCACAGCATGAAAGGATGCCTTATTTACAAGGCAGTGTTAAGCCACGGTAAGTGGCTTAACGGTGCCTTGTAAATAAGGCGAGGCCCCTATCGCCATCACAACGTCACTGAAAGTGACGTTGTGGTTGCGATAGGGGCTTGTAAATATGCCCCTCTGTGTTCTAGAAACTTGGAGTTGGATGGTTCCAATGTTACAGGCAGAGGGGGGAAGGTTTGGGTGCGGAAGATACCACACACACACCTCCCGAGCCCCTCATGCCCCGCATTAGTGATGGAGGTGGGCTGCTTGAAAGATCAATCCCTGCACGTGTCTTTAAGAGGATGGTGACAGCCTGGTGACTACTCTTCTCTTTGCGCCACCATTTATGTTTACCAGTTCCCACGTTCCCGTCTTTCTTCTGCAGTCTTTGAAGCTGCAGTGCAGACCGCGAGTGGCCATCTAGAAGGATCCATTAACCCTTGTGATCCATCGTGAGCTGTACAGGGGCGGCTCCTCCATGTGGGCGGAGGAGCATCGCCCCACTGCTTTTTCGCAGACGAGAAGCAGAAACATAAAATGGTATTATAATACCATTTTATGTTTCTGCTTCTCGCACTGCGAGAAAGCAGAAGGGTTTGGTTGGGGGCAGGCGGGTGGGCGGGTCTGCTCGAAAGCAGGGGAGAAGTGGCTAGCCCAATGCTGCGGGCCCTGACAGTTTGGACGGCCCACCGGGGCCGACCAAACCAGTCATGCGCACTCTCCCTTTTCTCCATGTAGGCCTCCCCATAGACACCTGTGTGGTCGGCGTCCCAACCAATCACAACGCTGCCATTGCAGCGTTGTAATTGGCTTAGGGGAGGGAAGGGAGGCTTGCTGCTTCCTGTTCCTGTGGAGACAGGAAAGCAGGAGCAGATCCAGCCGTGAAGACGCGGGACACGGTAAGGTGAGTTTTAATTTTTTATTTTTTTTGCAGATTTATATAGCGCAAACTCGACCCGAAGGTATTGGAGCGCTTTACATGAGCACTGGTTACGTTACACAAGGACACATTCATTTTTTTTGTTGGTAGGCACGGGGAGATTAAGTGATTTGCCCAGAATCACAGGATGTGGACGCGACCCCGAGGCTCGAACCTTGGTTTCCTAGCTCCAAAGTCGGCAATCTAGCCGTCAGACCACATCCTCTCCCCAAGACTATTATTTAAACCCCCACTCCCCGCGTGACCCCCCTTCCGTCGAAAAAACCCGCGCCTGCCACCCCCCTCCGTGCGCAACCCCGCGCCCGCCTCCCCCACCCGTGAGCCATGCCGGCCGCAACTGGAGCTGTATGTACTCTGGAGCTTTTGGCCCTGTCTGCTTTTCTGAGGTTGTGATACCCACGCCATACCCTGTGGTTGGAGTTTTGAATTTTGTGGCACTGCTCCTGTGCTTTGCAGCTACCCTTTGCACTTATGATGCAGTTGTGCTTTCTTTTTTAAAGATTCTTAACATTGAGGTTTGCAAACACCATGGAAAATAACTGAAAATATACCAAGTATACCATTTTGTCAGACAATGTAATGATGCTCCATTCCGAGTCATCGTCTGTATTCTGAAAGCTGTTCCGAACCTTATAGTACTACCTCATAATTGTATGAATTGGTTCTGTGTTTTTCCATTTCAGGCACATTCCGAGCTATGCTAACAATAGAGTTTCACTCCACAATTACTAAATCAGTAAAACTATTTGCAGACATTATACAATTAATGGACTATATATATATATATATATATATATTCACTGAAAAAACCATAGGTTTCAGGCACGTTATAGTTAGAAATTAGCATTTAAAAAACCTTTGAAATTCACTGAAAAAACCATAGGTTTTAGGGACAGTTATAGTTAGTTGGACATTGCACTCGTACAAAACCCGTGAAATTCCCCTGTTATAGTTAGTTCAGTTAACTATAACTCGCGCCCCCATAATGCACTGCTGATGACGTCACATATTACATCACTCATGACATGGTCAGTGACATCACTGATGACATCTCAAATGACATCACTGATGACATCACTGATGACATCATCCAGTGACTGTGTGTTTCTGTAAAGTTTAAATATGTTTAATATATATAGGGAAAGGCGTATTGAAGAATGAGTGGGTGTATAAGTGTCTGAATGGATGATTTAGTACGTGAGTGACTGACTCTACAAGTGAGTGATTAAACGTATCTTACTGAATGCATGGGTTAGTGACTAAACTGTGTGAATGTCTGTATCCGTCTGTTTGTTGGTGTGTAAGTGGATGCATGGATTTGCGAATAGCTACATGAGTGTCTATATGGGTTATTGATTGGTTCTCTGAGTATCTGTATGGCTGCCTGAGTGTTTGTGTGGGTGGGGTGTGTGTGACTCTATACATAGATGTGTGAGTGGGTGATTCACTGGGTGCATGATTTCAAGAGTGCATCTGTGATGGACTGCTTGGGTGGGTGAGTGTGTGTGGGGGTGTGTTAGTGAGTGAATGTATATCTCAGTGGTACATGTGCGAGTAGCTACATATGTAAAAGGCAGTATATATGTGTGTTAGAGTATTTAAATGGCTATAAGTGAGAGTGTGTTATTGTGAGAGTGGCTGTATGGATGCGTGTGTGCTTGTATCAGTTATTGTATAAGAGCGTAAGAATGTGCTAGTATTTGTATGAGTAAGTGAGCTGGTGTGTGTATAACTGTATAGGTGAGTAAATGGGTGTGTGATTAATTTTTTGCATGACTGACTAGGTGTGTGAGTACCTCTATGGATGAGTGGCGGTGTGTGAGTGTTTATATAGGTGTATGAGTGCATATGATAGTCCTGTACTGAGTGACTGTAAGTATGAGTGACTGTACAGGTGAGTGAGTGGATGTGTGTGTAGACCTAAGAATCAGTGAGTGGGTATGTAGTTTTTGGTGTTGGAGTGTCTATGGTTTTGAGAATGGCAGTCTGTAATTTAGAGTGGGTGTATCAAAAGTTATATTAGGGTGTGAGAAGATGCATGAAATTATCACATGGATGATGTCATCAGTGATGTCATCAGTGATGTCACTGACCATGTCATGAGTGATGTAATATGTGACGTCATCAGCAGTGCATTGCGGGGCGCGAGTTATAGTTAGCTGAACTAACTATAACAGGGGAATTTCACGGGTTTTGTACGAGTGCAATGCCCAACTAACTATAACTGTCCCTAAAACCTATGGTTTTTTCAGTGAATTTCAAAGGTTTTTAAATGCTAATTTCTAACTATAACGTGCCAGAAACCTATGGTTTTTTCAGTGAATTTCAAAGGTTTTTAAATGCTAATTTCTAACTATAACGTGCCTGAAACCTATGGTTTTTTCAGTGAATTTCAAAGGTTTTTTAAATGCTAATTTCTAACTATAACGTGCCTGAAACGTATGATTTTTTAAGTGAATTTCAAAGGTTTTTAAATGCTAGTTTCTAACTATGCCAACAGAGGTAGGACATGTGAAGAAAGAAGAAAAAACGCACAGAAAGAAGCAAAAGATGTGCAGAAAGAACCAACAGAGGAGCAGAAAGAGGCCTTGTTGCAAAATCATCCTGTGCCCACAAATTGTTCAGACGGGTACTGGTGGTAACTGACTCTGACTAACCAGAGCCAGTGCGCGTTTGCACAGTGGTGAAGGGAGGGGGCCTGAGGTGACATGTGTGCAAACGCGCCCCGTGGCGCGTTTTAAGTTGCGGGATTAAGTCCCCTTGAATCCTGAGGGTCCCTGGGGCCCAACTAGCCCCCATGTACCTACAGTTAGGACCACAGAGCTGAGTTGCAGAGAGGCGTTCCGAGGCCACGCACCTTTTTTCACCTCTCTGCAACGCAACTCTGTTGTGCTTACTGAAGGTACCTGGTGGGCTAGTTGGCCCCAGGATTCAAAGGGAATTAACTCCCCAACTTAAAACGCACCACAGGGCGTGTTTGCGCACATGTCACCTGAGGCCCCGCCCCCTCCCTTCACCACTGTGCAAACGCGCCCCGTGGCACGTTTTAAGTTGGGGGATTAGGTCACCTTGAATCCTGAGAGTCCCTGGGGCCCAACTAGCCCACCAGGTACTTCCAGTAAGCAACACAGGCCTGCGTTGCAACGCCTGTAACAAATTGTGCAGTTGTGTTTAGGTAGTGAAGAGGGTTGTGCTGGGGGTAGTGTTTTAGGGTTTAGGGTAGTGCAGTGGTGTTTGTGTAGTGTAGGGGGTCATGCTGGGGGTAGATTTAGGGTTTAGGGTAGTGCAGTGGTGTTTGGGTAGTGTAGGGAGTCGTGCTGGGGAGTGTTTTAGGGTAGTACAGTGGTGTTTGGGTAGTGTAGGGGGTCGTGCTGGGGTTAGTGTTTTAGGGTTTTAGGGTTTAGGGTAGTGCAGTGGTGTTTGGGTAGTGTAGGGGATACTGCTGGGGGTAGTGTTTTAGGGTTTAGGGTAGTGCAATGGTGTTTGGGTAGTGTAGGGGGTACTGCTGGGGGTAGTGTTTTAGGGTTTAGGGTAGTGCAGTGGTGTTTGGGTAGTGTAGGGGGTACTGCTGGGGGTAGTGTTTTATGGTTTAGGGTAGTGCAGTGGTGTTTGGGTAGTGTAGGGGTTCGTGCTGGGGGTAGTTTTTAGGGTTTAGGGTAGTGCAGTGGTGTTTGTGTAGTGTAGGAGGTCGTGTTTTAGGGTTTAGGGTAGTGCAGTGGTCTTTGGGTAGTGTAGTGAGTCGTGCGGGGGTATTGTTTTAGAGTTTAGGGTAGTGCAGTGGTCTTTGGGTAGTGTAGGGGGTTGTGCGGGGGTAGTGTTTTAGGGATTAGGGTAGTGCATTGGTATTTGGGTAGTGTAGGGGGTCATGCGGGGGTAGTGTTTTAGGGTTTAGGGCAGTGCAGTGGTGTTTAGGTAGTGTAGGGGGTTGTGCTGGGGGAGTGTTTTAGGGTTTAGGGCAGTGCAGTGGTGTTCGGGTAGTGTAGGGGGTCGGGCTGGGGGCAGTGTTTTAGGGTTTAGGGCAGTGCAGTCGTGTTCGGGTAGTGTAGGGGGTCGTGCTGGGGGAGTATTTTAGGGTTTAGGGTAGTGCAGTGGTGTTCGGGTAGTGTAGGGGGTCATGCTGGGGGTAGTGTTCTAGGGTTTAGGGCAGTGCAGTGGTGTTCGGGCAGTGTAGGGGGTCGTGCTGGGGGTGGTGTTTTAGGGTTTAGGGCAGTGCAGTGGTGTTCGGGCAGTGTAGGGGTCGTGCTGGGGGTGGTGTTTCAGGGTTTAGGGCAGTGCAGTGGTGTTCGGGCAGTGTAGGGGGTCGTGCAGGGGGTGGTGTTTCAGGGTTTAGGGCAGTGCAGTGGTGTTCGGGCAGTGTAGGGGGTCGTGCAGGGGAGGTGTTTCAGGGTTTAGGGCAGTGGTGTTCGGGCAGTGTAGGGGTCATGCTGGGGGTGGTGTTTCAGGGTTTGGGCAGTGCAGTGGTGTTCGAGCAGTAAAGGGGGTCATGCTGGGGGTGGTGTTTCAGGGTTTAGGGCAGTGCAGTGGTGTTCGGGCAGTGTAGGGGGCGGTGCAGGGGGTGGTGGTTTAGGGCAGTGCAGTGGTGTTCGGGCAGTGTAGGGGGTGGTGCAGGCGGTGGTGTTTCAGGGTTTAGGGCAGTGCAGTGGTGATCGGGCAGTGTAGGGGGACGTGCAGGGGGTGGTGTTTCAGGGTTTAGGGCAGTGCAGTGGTGTTCGGGCAGTGTAGGGGCGGTGCAGGGGGTGGTGTTTCAGGGTTTAGGGCAGTACAGTGGTGTTCGGGCATTGTAGGGGGTGGTGCTGGGGCTGGTGTTTCAGGGTTTAGGGCAGTGCAGTGGTGTTCGGGCAGTGTAGGGGGTCGTGCTGGGGCTGGTGTTTCAGGGTTTAGGGCAGTGCAGTGGTGTTCGGGCAGTATAGGGGGTCGTGCTGGGGCTGGTGTTTCAGGGTTCAGGGCAGTGCAGTGGTGTTCGGGCAGTGTAGGCGGTCGTGCTGGGGCTGGTGTTTCAGGGTTTATGGCAGTGCAGTGGTGTTCGGGCAGTGTAGGGGGTCGTGCTGGGGCTGGTGTTTCAGGGTTTAGGGCAGTGCAGTGGTGCTCGGGCAGTGTAGGGGGTCGTGCTGGGGGTGATGTTTCAGGGTTTAGGGTAGTGCAGTGGTGTTCGGGCAGTGTAGGGGGTCGTGCAGGGGCTGGTGTTTCAAGGTTTAGGGCAGTGCAGTGGTGTTCGGGCAGTGTAGGGGGTCGTGCTGGGGCTGGTGTTTCAGGGTTTCGGGCAGAGCAGTGGTGTTCGGGCAGTGTAGGGGGTCATGCTGGGGGTAGTGTTTCAGGGTTTAGGGCAGTGCAGTGGTGTTCGGGCAGTGTAGGGGGTCGTGCTGGGGGTGGTGTTTCAGGGTTTAGGTCAGTGGTGTTCGGGCAGTGTAGGGGTCTTGCTGGGGGTAGTGTTTCAGGGTTTAGGGCAGTGCAGTGGTGTTCGGGCAGTGTAGGGGGTCATGCTGGGGGTTGTGTTTCAGGGTTTAGGGCAGTGCAGTGGTGTTCGGGCAGTGTAGGGGGTCGTGAAGGGGGTGGTGTTTCAGGGTTTAGGGCAGTGCAGTGGTGTTCGGGCAGTGTAGGGGGTCGTGCTAGGGGTGGTGTTTCAGGGTTTAGGGCAGTGCAGTGGTGTTGGGGCAGTGTAGGGGGTCATGCAGGGGCTGGTGTTTCAGGGTTTAGGGCAGTGCAGTGGTGTTCGGGCAGTGTAGGGGGTCGTGCTGGGGTAGTGTTTTTAGGGTTTAGGGTAGTGCAGTGGTGCTTGTGTAGTGTAGGGGGTCGTGCTGGGGGTAGTGTTTTAGGGTTTAGGGTAGTGCAGTGGTGTTTGTGTAGTGTAGGGGGTCATGTTTTTAGGGTAGTGCAGTGGTGTTTGGGTAGTGTAGGGGGTCGTGCTGGGGGTAGTGTTTTAGGATTTAGGTTAGTGCAGTGGTGTTTGGGTAGTGTAGGGGGTTGTGCTGGGGGTAGTGTTTTAGGGTTTAGGGTAGTGCAGTGGTGTTTGTGTAGTGTAGGGGGTCGTGCTGGGGGTAGTGTTTTAGGGTTTAGGGTAGTGCAGTGGTGCTTGTGTAGTGTAGGGGGTCGTGCTGGGGGTAGTGTTTTAGGGTTTAGGGTAGTGCAGTGGTGTTTGTGTAGTGTAGGGGGTCATGTTTTAGGGTAGTGCAGTGGTGTTTGGGTAGTGTAGGGGGTCGTGCTGGTGGTAGTGTTTTAGGATTTAGGTTAGTGCAGTGGTGTTTGGGTAGTGTAGGGGGTCGTGCTGGGGGTAGTGTTTTAGGGTTTAGGATAGTGCAGTGGTGCTTGTGTAGTGTAGGGGTCGTGCTGGGGGTAGTGTTTTAGGGTTTAAGGTAGTGCAGGGGTGTTTTTGTAGTGTAGGGGGTCATGTTTTAAGATGCAATGCTCCAATACCTGACCAGTCTGCACTACATAAAACTGCAAAAAACTAAAAATAAAAAGTGTTTTGCACACTTTTGTCATTGGGCTATATGTGGGCTACATCTGGGTAATATTTGTGCTACATTTGGGCTCTTTTTTCACTGGTGGCCATCTTGGAAGACTTCTTTGTTATGAAGTTTCCTAATTTCTTCATTTACTGCAGTCTCCTCAGTAGGAAATGCTTTCAGTTTTTACTTTGATTCCATCAAGAAGGCATTCAGATGTGTCTCACATCTGCCATAAAATCAGAATGTTAGCACTCTAGTTGCTCATTAGATCACTGGAGTAAAGCTACTGCTCACCAGGGAGTTAACTGGTAGTCTGCTGCTGGTATTGAAAGTGATTGTTTCAGTCTGCATGTCAGAATTTTCTAATGAAATAGAAGGGTTTAGGGCAGTGCAGTGGTGTTCGGGCAGTGTAGGGGGTCGTGCTAGGGGTGGTGTTTCAGGGTTTAGGGCAGTGCAGTGGTGTTGGGGCAGTGTAGGGGGTCATGCAGGGGCTGGTGTTTCAGGGTTTAGGGCAGTGCAGTGGTGTTCGGGCAGTGTAGGGGGTCGTGCTGGGGGTAGTGTTTTTAGGGTTTAGGGTAGTGCAGTGGTGCTTGTGTAGTGTAGGGGGTCGTGCTGGGGGTAGTGTTTTAGGGTTTAGGGTAGTGCAGTGGTGTTTGTGTAGTGTAGGGGGTCATGTTTTAGGGTAGTGCAGTGGTGTTTGGGTAGTGTAGGGGGTCGTGCTGGGGGTAGTGTTTTAGGATTTAGGTTAGTGCAGTGGTGTTTGGGTAGTGTAGGGGGTCGTGCTGGGGGTAGTGTTTTAGGGTTTAGGGTAGTGCAGTGGTGTTTGTGTAGTGTAGGGGTCGTGCTGGGGGTAGTGTTTTAGGGTTTAGGGTAGTGCAGTGGTGCTTGTGTAGTGTAGGGGGTCGTGCTGGGGGTAGTGTTTTAGGGTTTAGGGTAGTGCAGTGGTGTTTGTGTAGTGTAGGGGGTCATGTTTTAGGGTAGTGCAGTGGTGTTTGGGTAGTGTAGGGGTCGTGCTGGTGGTAGTGTTTTAGGATTTAGGTTAGTGCAGTGGTGTTTGGGTAGTGTAGGGGGTCGTGCTGGGGGTAGTGTTTTAGGGTTTAGGATAGTGCAGTGGTGCTTGTGTAGTGTAGGGGGTCGTGCTGGGGGTAGTGTTTTAGGGTTTAAGGTAGTGCAGGGGTGTTTTTGTAGTGTAGGGGGTCATGTTTTAAGATGCAATGCTCCAATACCTGACCAGTCTGCACTACATAAAACTGCAAAAAAACTAAAAATAAAAAGTGTTTTGCACACTTTTGTCATTGGGCTATATGTGGGCTACATCTGGGTAATATTTGTGGTACATTTGGGCTCTTTTTTCACTGGTGGCCATCTTGGAAGACTTCTTTGTTATGAAGTTTCCTAATTTCTTCATTTACTGCAGTCTCCTCAGTAGGAAATGCTTTCAGTTTTTTACTTTGATTCCATCAAGAAGGCATTCAGATGTGTCTCACATCTGCCATAAAATCAGAATGTTAGCACTCTAGTTGCTCATTAGATCACTGGAGTAAAGCTACTGCTCACCAGGGAGTTAACTGGTAGTCTGCTGCTGGTATTGAAAGTGATTGTTTCAGTCTGCATGTCAGAATTTTCTAATGAAATAGAAGAGGATTTGAGATCTCACTTAAAACATGCCCTAATTTTTCTTTCTGCAGCACTAACCATAATTTCTATTTCAAAAAGAACCCCTCATTTTGTTCCTTTTTAAATTAAATGTTTTAAGTGTTACCGGTTTATTCCAATCAAGATGGCTTCAGGTGTGCCATACTTTTGTCATAAGTAAGGCTGTTAGCGCTCTAGTTGTTCTTTATAACACTCTGGGAAGCTGCAGTAGAACACAAAGGCATCAACTGGCAGGCTGCTCCTGTTGAAATATAACAGGAAGATATTTGAGATCACACTTGAAATATGTCCTAATTTTTCTTTCTACAGCACTAACCATAATTTCTGTGACAAAATGAACCCCATCATTTTGTTCCTTTTTAAATTAAATGTTTTAAGTGTTACCAGTTTATTCCAATCAAGATGGCTTCAGGTGTGCCACACTTTTGTCATAAGTAAGGCTGTTAGCACTCTAGTTGTTCTTTAGAACACTCTGGGAAGCTGCAGTAGAACACAAAGGAATCAACTGACAGTCTCTGCCCTTGTTGGATGTACATGTTTTACTGAGAATGTCAGACTTCATTCTCACATGAGTGAGAAAGATAATGTGAATTTACAGAAAATATGCTCTCATTTTAGCTTCTGGAGCACCTTCCAAACCTCCATGGGACAAGCATGAGAAAATAGTGTTCTCTCAAACATGATTCATGATATCCCAGCAGAAGGTTTTTCACATGGTAAAATCACCTTAGAATACACCACAATTCCTAAAATTAGTATGGTACCATCAACAAATAAATTCTAATGTAACTAAAGCCTGTTATCACCCTTTATAGTTCTCCTTTTGGTGACCCTCAAAATCTTCTATTCACTACAATGCATTTCAATGAGGTACTATCATTTATATTGGTCCCAAGATGGCTGCCAGCAATTCCAGGATGAAGTGCTGACAGCCAATCAGATCTCACGATGACATGTGTGGTTAGGCTCCGCCCAGATATATATGTGACTTTACTTTTGATTTTCTCAGGAACTACTGAACGGATTTACACCATTTTAAGCAAAAGGCACGACACTGAACCAAGGGCTACCTCTTTGCCAAATTTGGTGTAATTCCGTTCAGCAGTTCGGGCTGTAGCTGCGACTAAAGGTTCCTATGGAAAAATGAATGGGGAAAACGCGTTTTGGGACCCCCTTTTTCTCGGCCCCCGCTGACGTATCACCCCGAGACTTTCAGGATAGGAGCGGACCAGAGCGCCCCAACAAGTTGGAAACGTTCGTGAAGATTCATCAACCGGCGCCAACGTTATTTCAAATAGAATGTCGCGGATTTCCTATGGATAATAGGTTTTAACTATAACTATCTACTGGCGACCGCCAGTAGATAATATATATATCACTGAAAAAACCATAGGTTTTAGGGACAGTTATAGTTAGTTGGACATTGCACTCGTACAAAACCCGTGAAATTCCCCCGTTATAGTTAGTTCAGCTAACTATAACTCGCGCCCCCGCAATGCACTGCTGATGACGTCACATATTACATCACTCATGACATGGTCAGTGACATCACTGATGACATCACTGATGACATCTCAAATGACATCACTGATGACATCATCCAGTGACTGTGTGTTTCTGTAAAGTTTAAATATGTTTAATATATATAGGGAAAGGCGTATTGAAGAATGAGTGGGTGTATAAGTGTCTGAATGGATGATTTAGTACGTGCGTGACTGACTCTACAAGTGAGTGATTAAACGTATCTTACTGAATGCATGGGTTAGTGACTAAACTGTGTGAATGTCTGTATCCGTCTGTTGGTGTGTAAGTGGATGCATGGATTTGCGAATAGCTACATGAGTGTCTATATGGGTTATTGATTGGTTCTATGAGTATCTGTATGGGTGCCTGAGTGTTTGTGTGGATGGGGTGTGTGCGACTGTGCATAGATGTGTGAGTGGGTGATTCACTGGGTGGATGGTTTCAAGAGTGCATCTGTGATAGACTGTATGGGTGGGTAAGTGTGTGTAAGAGTGTGTTAGTGAGTGAATGTATGTCCCAGTGGTACATGTGTGAGTAACTACATATGTGAAAGGCAGTATATATGTGTATTGGAGTATATAAATAGCTATAAGCGAGAGTGAGTGATTGTGATAGTGGCTGTATGGATGAGTGTGTGCTTGTATCAGTGATTGTATAAGAGCGTAACAATGTGCTAGTATTTGTATGATTAAGTGAGCTGGTGTGTGTATAACTGTATAGGTGAGTAAATGGCAGTGTGTTTAATTATTTGCATGACTGACTAGGTGTGTGAGTACCTCTATGGATGAGTGGCGGTGTTTGAGTGTCTATATAGGAGTAAGAGTGCATATGATAGTCCTGTACTGAGTGACCATAAGTATGAGTGACTGTACGGGTGAGTGAGTGGATGTGTGTGTGTAGACCTAAGAATCAGTGAGTGGGTATGTAGTTATTGGTGTTGGAGTGTCTATGGTTTTGCGAATGGCACTCTGTAATTTAGATTGGGTGTATCAAAGGTTATATTAGGGTGTGAGGAGCTGCATCAGATTATCACGTGGATGATGTCATCAGTGATGTCATTTGAGATGTCATCAGTGATGTCATCAGTGATGTCACTGACCATGTCATGAGTGATGTAATATGTGACGTCATCAGCAGTGCATTGCGGGGCGCGAGTTATAGTTAGCTGAACTAACTATAAAGGGGGAATTTCAAGGGTTTTGTACGAGTGCAATGTCCAACTAACTATAACTGTCCCTAAAACCTATGGTTTTTTCAGTGAATTTTAAAGGTTTTTAAAATGCTAATTTGTAACTATAACGTGCCTGAAACCTACGGTTTTTTCAGTGAATTTCAAAGGTTTTTTAAATGACAATTTTGAAATGTATTAATTTTTATATTAATTTTTTTCATACTGATTTACTACATTTTTAGAAACAATTTCTTTTACATATTTTATTTTTTAAATTACATTGTAATTACATTATACATTACATTACAAAAATACTTTCTCAGAATGAATTACTTTAGTTTAAATACTTTGCACATAGGCAATAGACTTTTAAGTACAGTAGTTACAGTTGTTGCAATGGGCAACACATTTTCAAACACAATGCAACATTCAGCTCAATGTGAATTTCTAGTTAAATGCAATTAGTTACTTTATGGATTACTTTTCTAACCACAGGACTGGATCCTAGATTCAGTCCTGGTACATCTCCTGTAAACAGTTGAGTAAAAGCGTTTTGGTTACAGTCGTGATTTTTAAGGAATATTATTGTATTTTAAAAGTTGACACTTAGAAACTTTTTCTCATAGAATCACCAATGTTATCCTATGGAAGGAAATTCACTTAGCAGGTAAAAACTGTTATCGTTACTTTTTCTTACTCAGTGTTGGATCCTGGATCCAGCACTGGTGCATCTCCTGTAAACAGTTGAAAGAATGCGTTTAAGTCATACAGGCGATTTTTAAGGAATATTTGTAGTTTGTGAAAATCGACACTTTGAAACTTTTCTGCTGAAAACCAGACAATGGATTCCTATGGAAGAAAATATAAGTTACTGGTAAGTACGGTTAAAATTACTTTTCAGGACCAGTACTGGGCTGAAAGATACAGCACTGAGGTCTCTACTTATAACAGGTAAGTAAATCGGAATTCGTATTTCGGCTGATTTTAGAGGAATATTTGTATGTTTCAAAAATCAACACTTAGAAACTTTTTCAGCAAAAAGCAAGCAATGATATCCTATGGAAGGAAATTCAAGTTACTGGTAAGTACGGTTAAAATTACTTTTGAGGATCAGTACTGGGCTGAAAGATGCAGCACTGAGGTCTCTCCTGATAACAGATGAGTAAATCCGAATTCGTATTTCGGCTGATTTTAGATGAATATTTTAAAGTTCCAAAACTCCACACTTAGAAGAATTTCCAAGTGAAACCAGTCAATGTTAGCCTATGAAGGAAATTCAAGTTACCGGTGAAGTACGGTTAAAATTACTTTTGAGGATCAGTACTGGGCTGAAAGATGCAGCACTTAGGTCTCTCCTGATAACAGGTGAGTAAATCGGAATTCGTATTTCGGCTGATTTTAGAGGAATATTTTAAAGTTCCAAAACTCCACACTTAGAAGAATTTCCAAGTGAAACCAGTCAATGTTAGCCTATGGAAGGAAATTCAAGTTACTGGTAAGTACGGTTAAAATTACTTTTCAGGACCAGTACTGGGCTGAAAGATACAGCACTGAGGTCTCTCCTTATAACAGGTAAGTAAATCGGAATTCGTATTTCGGCTGATTTTAGAGGAATATTTGTATGTTTCAAAAATTAACACTTCGAAACTTTTTCAGCAAAAAGCAGGCAATGATATCCTATGGAAGGAAATTCAAGTTACTGGTAAGTACGGTTAAAATTACTTTTGAGGATCAGTACTGGGCTGAAAGATGCAGCACTGAGGTCTCTCCTGATAACAGGTGAGTAAATCGGAATTCGTATTTCGGCTGATTTTAGAGGAATATTTTAAAGTTCCAAAACTCCACACTTAGAAGAATTTCCAAGTGAAACCAGTCAATGTTAGCCTATGAAGGAAATTCAAGTTACCGGTAAGTACGGTTAAAATTACTTTTCAGGACCAGTACTGGGCTGAAAGATGCAGCACTGAGGTCTCTCCTGATAACTGGTGAGTAAATCAGAATTCGTATTTCGGCTGATTTTAGAGGAATATTTGCACAATGGTGACGGGTGGGGGCGGGGCCTGAGGTGACATCTGTGCAAACACGCCCCGTGGCGCGTTTTAAGTTGGGGGATTAAGTCCCCTTGAATCATGAGGGTCCCTACGGGCCAACTAGCCCACCAGGAACCTCCAGTATGCGCCAGGGGCTGCGTTGCAGAGACATGTACAGAGGCCACACCCCTTTTACACCTCTCTGCAACGCAGCTCTGTGGCGCTTTCTGGACGTACCTGTTGGGCTAGTTGGCCTCCAGGGACACTCAGGATTGAAGAGGATTTAATTCCCCATCTTAAAACGCGCCAGGGGCCTGTTTGCACACATGTCACCTGAAGCCCCGCCCCTCCCTTCACCACTGTGCAAACGCGCCCGTGGCGCGTTTTAAGTCGGGGATTAACTCCCTTGAATCCTGAGGGTCCCTGGGGTGCAACTAGCCCACCATATACCTCCAAAAGCGCCATAGAGCTGCATTGCAGAGAGGTGTAAAAGGGGCGTGGCCTCTGTACACCTCTCTGCAAGGCAGCCCCTGGCGCATACTGGAGGTTCCTGGTGGGCTAGTTGGCCCCAGGGACCCCCAGTATTCAAGGGGATTGTTCCCTCTCTGCAAACGCGCCAGGGCGCGTTTGCAGAGTGGTGAAGGAAGGGGCGGGGCCTACGGGCCCGATCGTTTTTTTTCCCTCGCCTGAAGGGGGCTGTGTGGCCCCCTTCCTTTTTCCTATTTTTAGGCCCTGGGGACCCCAACCCCAGGGCCTTACCCCTTTTTTTAAAATTAAAATAAAAAAAACGGGAAGGGGGCCGCGTGGCCCCCCTTCCCTGGGCCTGTATTGGCCCCGGGGACCCCATCCCCCGGGGCATGGCCTCTTTTTTTTTATTTGGAGGGGGCTGCGTGGCCCCCTCCTCAGGCCATTTAAGGCCCCGGGACCCCATCCCCCGGGCCGGCCTTGCACTTTTTTTAAATTTAAAAAAAAAAATTACTTTGGGGAGGGGGCTGCGTGGCCCCCTCCGTGGCCACTTATGGCCCCGGGGACCCCATCCCCCGGGGCTGGCCTCTCGTTGGGGACTGTGGGGGTCCCCAAGCCCCCACAGTCCCGCCGGCTCCCCGTGTCCTACGGGAGCCGGCATAGCTACACATGGGGAGCAGCTAACATGCTGCTCCCCATGTGGAAAGCAATCGGCTTTGGATATTGGAAGAGAGAGCAGGTTTCCTGCTTTCTCTTCCAATATCCAAGCAAGTTTGCAATGACAGGACGGGAGCCGCAAGGCTCCGTCCTGTCATTGCAAACAGCAGTGTCCCGGGGTAGGCACCCCGGGACACTGCAGGAGCCGGCCCTGGGGGTGGCGGTCCCCAGGGCCACCACAGGCTCCAGGAGGGGCCGCGCGGCCCCCCTCCCTACATTTTGAAAGCCCCGGGAGGTGGTGGTCCCCGGGCTTGGGGTCCAAACGGACCCCCATTTTAATTTTCTTAGTGCCCCGGGAGGTGGTGGTCCTCGGGCGTGTGGGGGCTAGAGCCCCCACACAGGTTTTTAATTTAAAAAAGAAGCCCCGGGGAGGTGGTGGTCCTCGGGGCTGCGGAGGGCTCAGAGCCCTCCCGCACCATTATACATAAAGCCCCGGGGGTGGTGGTCCCCGGGCTTGGGGGCCCTTAGAGGCCCCCCACACATAAATTAACCCCCCCAGCATGCCCCCGGGACTTGGCCCACCCGGGGCCAATTAACATCAAAGCGCGGGAGACTGCGCTTCGTTTTTTTTTTTGGCAGGATTCGCGCTCCCTGAGCGCATCCTGCCGATTTAAAAAAAAAAAAAAATCTTTGCCCAGGGGTCCTTGTGGGACCCCTGAGCAGACCTAGGGGGTCAGGGTGTTTCTACCCTGCCCCCTTTGTGCGCTTTGCGCACTTGTTTCTGTCCCTCGGTTCTACCGAGGGACAAAATGGCTGCCAACACTTCCTGATTTGGAGTGTTGACAGCCAATTAACATAAAGCTCGTGCTCGGGAGGATCCGCGGCCCTAGATATATCTATCTTTTTACTTTTGATTTTCTCAGCAACTACTGAACGGATTTACACCATTTAACAAAAAGGGTTCTTTCTGAACCAAGAACTACCTCTTTGCCAAATTTGGTGTAATTCCGTTCAGCAGTTCGAGCTGTAGCCGTGTCTAAAGTTTCCTATGGAAAATTGCATGGGGAAAACGCGTTTTGGGACCCCCCTTTTTCTCGGCCCCCGCTTGACGAATCCCCCGAGACTTTCAGGGTAGGAGCGGACCGGAGCGCCCCACAAAGTTTGTAAATTTTGCGAAGATACGTCAACCGGCAAGAGAGTTATTTCAAATAGAATGTCGCGGATTTCCTATGGATAATAGGTTGTAACTATAACTATCTACTGGCGACCGCCAGTAGATAATATATATATATATATATATATATAGATATATTTAGGGACAGCATTATCAAGGAAATTGACAAAACTTTATCGGACCTCGACAGTTTAAATAAACACAATGAAGTTAAAAAGGGCCGTGAAGAAATCAATGAACGCCTTAAGAAGTTCGAAGACGGGATTAAGGAACGTAAGGTTTTTAAGTTTGCCCGCGACAAGAGGGATTACGAGGCTGGGAGAATTTTTACGTTTTCCCAAAAATTTGACTCATACAAAAGACAGGCTTTGACGGACAATGCATCTGTCCCACAACGACACATTAATCAACCTACTGATTCTGTCTCAATAAGTTCAGATGCCAGTTCTCTTTCTAGTATGTATGATTCAGACAATATGAGTGAGCCTGGTACTGCTTTATCTTCCGCCACAATTACGTCACGTACTCCCGCAGAGGAATTTAATTTTTTAAGGGAGGCCCGGCGACAAACCCTGCGACCGAGACATCCTCAACAAAAGCAGGGGGAAGGAGGCAGAGGCGGAGGATTCAGAGGCAACGCCAAAAGCAGAGGCGGAAGGAACAAGAAATGGTAAATCCCATCAAGCCTCATGATAATACGGTGATTAATCTCTCATCTACGACATTAACAACCGCGGAAACCCAACTAGTTTCACTGGGACTGACTTTTTGCCCGGAGAGCAATTTTAACTATACTCAGTCTTGCATTGACATCTACAAATTCATTAGAAATTAATACAAATTCTTTCAATTGAAAAATCTCTCAACAACTACGAATGAGACTGTTGGGAATAACAGCCCCAATTTGCAAGCATCAAATTCTGTAATGTTAAAAACCCTACATGGCTTAGCAACTAATACTGATTTAGATCCTCGTCCCAACCAAGAAATCCTCATGGACATCGGCATTTTCTCTGGGAGTCCAGCGGCGAGTCCATTTTGTCCTCCTTCGACCTTTGTGCCCATCATGCCTAAAGATGCTATTGACATTTTTAACGACATGGTGACAGAAGACCTAAAACAATTAAACAAAACAGTAAAAAACAGACACTATAGGATGAGACACGTTGAATTGCAATATTACAACTTAATTCAAAAACTGAAAACCAAGAAAGATCTCATCATTAACAAAGCAGATAAAGGAGGCAATGTCGTAATTTGGCCTAGAGATATGTACATGACTGAAGCCATGAATCATCTCAATGATCCTAATTGCTACAAGTTGGCATCGTTTGCAGACCTTAATAAAATCAAAGATTTGGTCTTTAAAGAACTATTTCAATGGAAGAGAGAAGGCCTTATCAGTAAGAATGAGTTCCTCTTCCTTAAAAAAGATCATCCTATTACACCTATACTGTACTTTATTCCCAAAGTTCACAAACAGATTATTCCTACTCCAGGCAGACTGATAATCTCTGCACAAAGAAGTTTACTGGAACCTGTTTCTAAGTTTGTTGATTATTTTTTACAGGAACACGTGTTTAATCTACCATCTTTTTTAAAGGACACTGGGGATTTTTAAGGAAATTGAACAATGTTAATTGGGACAGTGATTATCTACTTGTAGTGATGGATATAACGTCTTTATATACAAGTATTCATCATGATGATGGTATTAATGCAGTTTCCTATTACCTAGGACATCGAGGCATCAGATACTTGGAACACAACAAAATGTTAATAGCTATGATTAAGATTTGTCTTACCAGTAATTTTTTCTTATTCAACAAACAAGTCTACCAGCAGTTGCGAGGTGTGGCGATGGGGGCATGCTTCTCCCCAAGCTACGCATGTTTGCATGTTGGCTGGTGGGAGGAGCATGTCCTCAGGGGTGAACACAAAGAATTGTTTGATAAGCATGTTTGCCATTGGTGGCGTTATATTGATGATGTGTGTTAATCTGGAAAGGTTCTCATACAGCTGCACTCAACTTTATTGACATCATCAATGCCAACAGGCTCAATCTTAATTTCACAGCCACCATTAGCCCCACTAATGTTGAATTTTTAGATGTCTCAGTATATGTCAAAAATAACGTACTACACACTAAATTACACAGGAAAGATACGGCGGGGAACTCGGTTCTTCACGCGACCAGTTCCCACCCTAGACATCTGATCCGCAGCATCCCGTATGGGGAATTTCTGCGGATTCGCCGTATCTGTAGTAACATTTATTCTGCCTTCAGAATAAATGCTTTGATTTCTGAAATGGGCCTCACTGTTTGTATTTTTGATTGGTGGGCTGCTCCATGCCCATTGTTAATGAGGCCACCCTGAAGGGTCGGGGGCTCCTTGTGCTTGGAGACTTTTCTTGTGGATTAAATCGGGAGCATGACCCACTACAGTCACCCGGCCTACTGTTCGTAGTTTCTGCGGTCTTCCGTGCTCTTAGTCAATTTCGTATTGCGCCGCGAAACTTACACACCGCAGCCCTGATCCTACTCGACCTCACTGCAGCCTTTGACACCGTCTCCCACCACACACTCACCGCCAGACTCCACGACGCCGGCATATAGGGAACCTCCCTTGCCTGGCTCCGCTCCTTCCTCACCGGCAGAACCCAAAGAATTAGACTACCACCCTTCCTCTCTGAACCCATGGAAATCAACTGCGGAGTACCCCAAGGATCGTCACTCAGCCCCATGCTCTTTAACATCTACATGGCCCCCCTCGCCGCCATCATCAGAAAGCATGGGATCAGCATAGTATCCTACGCCGACGACACCCAGCTCATCCTCTCCCTCACCAAGGACCCCATCACCACCAGACTCAACTTCCGGGAAGGAATGAAGGACGTAGCATCCTGGATGCGCCACAGCTGTGTGAAGCTCAACTCAGAGAAGACGGAGGTCCTCGTCCTCGGACCCTCCCCCTCTGCATGGGACAACAGCTGGTGGCCCACTGCCCTCGGCAGCCCGCCCACCCCCACGGACCACGCCCGGAACCTTGGCATCGTACTCGATTCCTCCCTCTCCATGACACGACAGGTCAACGCCGTCGCCTCCACCGGGTCAACACCCTCCGCATCCTCCAAAAGACCTTCAAATGGATCCCCCCGAATCAAGGAAGACCGTCACCCATGCACTCATAACCAGCAGACTGGACTACGGAAGCACCCTCTACGACGGGATCAACAAGTCTCTGCTCCGCAAACTACAGATCATCCAGAGCACCGCAGCCAGACTCATCCTAGGCATCCCTCGACACGAACACATCACCCAACACCTGTGCAACCTCCACTGGCTCCCTGTTGAGAAGAGAGTAACTTTCAAGATACTCACCCACACCTACAAATGCCTCCACAAACACAGGACCCCAATATCTCAACGACAGGATCTCCTTCCACGTACCCAAGAGGAATCTCCGATCGGCCGACCTCGCCCTCGCCGAACCCCCGCACATCCGCAGAGCAAGAACGGGTGGCAGAACCTTCTCCTACATCGCGGCCAAGACCTGGAACGAACTCCCGATCAACATCAGATGCGCCTCCACCCTGCACATCTTCAGGAAGACCCTCAAGACCTGGCTCTTCAACTGACCGGAGCTGCTCTCCCCCCGGCGCCTTGAGACCCTCACGGGTGAGTAGCGCGCTTAAAAGAATCCCCGATTGATTGAAAGACCAACCCAATGCAGAGTAGCCTTCATCCTGCCCATAGAGGAACAATCCACCCAGAATTAGTAGGTGAGCTACCCTTTGAAGGAAAACAGAAAAACAGAAATATGGTCAACTCATGTTGGGTCCTCTCAGGAATTTGAGTCACCCAGGTATAGTAAGCTTGGGAATCACTTTGAATGAATCTGAACCTCTGCCAAAACATTTCTGGACTTGATTATGATCTTGCTCACAGGGAGCATCTCCTGCTGGTTCGAGCTGGACTGCCTTTTCAAGTTCGGGTTAATATCAACTAAACAAAATCATCATTGAAGCTGCAAGAGAAGCAGAACATCTTCAAAACATTCAAGTACTACATCAACCCCCTGCCTGACCAAGCTATCCCACACTCCTTGGACAAGTGCAATGTCACCAAACACATATTCAGAGGAAAATACAGACGATCCAATAGCACATCAATAACATGTGACACCTAAACCTATGCGTTGCATCCGTAAATGAACATCCTTCAGATCCCTGCCTTTCTCAGACCTCACCAACATCCTCAACGTCACCACCTTTGAAAATGATGTCATACCATTGTCTTTCATCAAAGATCTCTTTGGAAAAGATCTTACCTCTGCTCACTATTCTGAATGCATCTTTTCGGAAGCTTTCAAGACAGTCCAGATCACCCCACTCTTGAAGAAACCTACATTAGACCCTGATTGCCTCACCAGCTATCTGCCCATCACTCATCCACCTTTCATTGTCAAGACCATTGAAAAAGCAGTCAATGCACAACTTCATGATCACATCAATGCCAACGATCCCCTGTAAGAAAAACAATCAGGCTTCAGATCACCCTGAAGCATGGAGAGAGCATCTTTCCAAATCAGAGAGACGACCTTCTAACAACAGATAAACACCTTCTGATTTTACAGCACCTCTGTCAACCACCCCACCATTATTCACACCCTTAAGTCCTGAATGGGTTTCACTGGAAACATCCTGAACTGGTAAGTAAATTTTATTGTTTAGTTAATTAAAACCTTAACAATTTGTGCACAATTACACATAGTACAATTAATACTTAATAACACCTCTGAATAAAAACAACGTTTTAAAATCATTGCAAAACATAGTACAGCCAGCTTTCTTAGACTGCCAGCCCTCCTTTAGGACACCCGTACTGCTCTGTTTTTTCTGCAGGTAAACTGAAATGAATAAAGTCCCTTATGGGTACGTTTTCCAAAGTCCAGGTTTCTTGAAGGGCAATTATATCTTAAAGTTTCCAGTCCTGAGGTGGAAACCCTTCTTCAAGTCATTTGTTTTGCTCTTGCAATATTCCATGAAAGCAGGTGGAGATCATTATTTTTGTCTATGCTTGGTCATTGTTCTCTAATACCGTTGAGGGTCGCTGGTAGCCAAGCCCATTGCTTTTTGCCTGAGCCGAGAGTCTTATGCTGGTCATTATGATCATTGAACATTATTATTTTGTGCAAGCTTCCTCCTTTGGCATTCTTTAGAACTGAATATACCGAACTTTTGTCAGGAGATGATTTAGGTGTGTCATTTGATTTTAACGAGAAAGGTCGGGGATATCGTGGTGGTATCGGTTTATTAAGTTTTATGCCCCATGATTCGAATTGACTAGAGCATGCCAGAATATATTGAACTATTTCTTCTGTTTGCCAAGTTGTGCGGGTGTATTCCTTGCGTTTTTGGTCTTCCATTGGGAGGAACTCTACTGTTAGAAGGTTTGAGGATACTACATTTTTTTAACGCTGGAATTTCTGCTGTTAGTTTTAAAATGTTTCCCCTGTTTAATATGTCATGTCGACCATGCGATTCATATTCTGGTTTTAATAATAATGTGTGTGTTGCCGGTTGTTGAATAAAGAAGTTTTCCTGCTTTTCATATGGATGCGGGACAACTTCTACGAGGTTCTGCGTATTGACGTTTTAAATGGTGAACCGAAGGCACTCTCCTGACTCCATACTTTCCTTTGCTTTGATGGCCTGAATCCAGGGGAGTTTCGGTGTATCAGCTTCCAGTTTCCCCGGATAGTCGAGGGCTGCTCTCCATGCCTGTTTGTATGACTGGATGTCATTCTTGTGCGTTTTTGGGGGACCACCCAGGGTAGTAGGTCCCACAGCCTGAGAGACTTGGGGGATGTTAGAGGTAGATTCTTGTCTGTTTCCCAGTGGGCAATCTTTTATTGGAGGATGTCGATCGGTTGGTCCTTTTTTCCCTATGCACACTGTTTTTTGACTGAGAAGTGTTTCCCGGTTTTCATCAGCAGTGATCTCTCCAGATGTATTTTATTAGAATCCTTTACTGCTGTTTCAGCTGCACTTGTCACTATTTTGTTTTTTGTCCGGTTCTTCAAGTCTTCTGATTGTGGAGGATCCTTTCCTAATCTTTGCAATGTACTTGTGTCTTCTGGTGCAATGTACTTGTGTTGTCTGGTGTGTTTATCTCCATATTGGTTTGCTTGGGATTATTGGATGGAGCCATCTGAGCCATGATGAGCCATATTTGCAGTTGCCATCCCATGTTAATCCAAATATGGGATATATTTTTGATGTCGGTAATTTTGATTGTTGTGTGTTTTTGTTTCTTGCTTTTCTTTCCCGCTTTTTTGTCTTTTCGTGTATGTAAAAGCTATAGAACGATCTAATGTGGATTTTACTACTGATGATTGCTCTGTATTCCCTTTTTTGTCCTGCTTCTTTTGGGGTTCTTTTACAGCTTCCTTACACTGCATAGAAATTGCGGGTGCCCTTGTTGCTTCATGTAGACGCTTAACAAGTTGTCTGGCTTAGTAAACAAACTGTTTGCCTGGTATTCCTTTTTAAAATTTAGTATTTGTTCTAATATTGCTGAGAGGGAGCTTAATTTATCGATTAAGGGACCACATTGATAAGTTTCTTGTGGTGGCGAAAGAACTGATTGAATTCTTGTTATTAAATCAGTTAATTTTTCTAGCTTGGTGTTTATTCCTGCAATATAAGAAGCTATGATGTTCATTAGTTCAATCTGAATATCAGATTGCATTGTGAGTGCCTCGGTTGAGGATTGTGGCGTATGTAGTAATGTGTTGAAAAAGTCAGTCTGACTACACCGTCCACTGGGCTGCCGCTGGTATGTAATTTTAGGCCCGATGACAGAAGCTCCTTCATGATTCAGAACTAGTGAATTGTCCGATTGATCGAGGAGATTGATCGAGGAGATTGATCGAGGAGATTGATCGAGGAGAGTAGTGTCGAAAAAGGGTCGGGCTGGCTTGCTGGTTTTTCTTTAAACAATCATCATCAGAGATCCCCGCGACATTCTCAGATGGTGTGTCAGGATCTTCTTTTCTGCTATTTTCTTTATTGCTGATCAGCTGAAATGACGTTTTGGCCGTAACCTTTAAATGGCCCTCATTTGGTGAGCGGGTGAGTGATCTCAGCCATGTACTTTCAAAATTGTCCTGATGGATCTTAAGGGACCATCGGGCGCCCTAGATATTTCTGGTTTTAGAATAGCTCTCGGGGTGGAGTGAGGTGGGTTTAACTCCTCCTCTGTGTTTGCTTTCAATTCTGAGGTGCTTGAGTATTCGTTCATGTCCTCTTTACCCTCATAAAACATCTGATCTTCTGAGCTCTCTTGATTATCTCTTTTGAGGTCTGACTTGAACTAAGACTCGGACTGAGTATTGTGTGATTCGTCTGTCAATTGATTGCTATAGCATGCCTGATCACATTGATTTTTTATTTGCCACTCTTCTTGTAATTGGGAATGTGATATTCTCTGCGGGGCTAATGGAGTTAAAAAACCAGTTACATCTTCTTGCATTGAGTATATTGCAGCTCTGGATCTTGAAGAAACTGAATTTTGGTGCACTTATTTCCTTTACTAGTGGCAAAATTAGGGAGTTCCCCTGTAAGTTTCGGGCTTCCGCTGGGTTTACTGACTTGATTGATTATTTAAAGTTTTTTTTTTTTAATCTACACCTTTGGCCGGAGCCATTCTGCCCCGGGGTTTGTCTTATTTTCCCTGATCTCATTTTTTTCCCTTTAGATCCAACCTTAATGATGGTATTGGCTTAAGGCCTACTCCAGCGGGTCTGCGCTGTTTTTTGCTAAGTGACCAAGTGTCGAAAACAAGATTATCACAATCACCACAATGCGCTGTGCGGCTCCTTGTATCGCTCCTTGTATAAGAAATGTATCCTTTTTTTCCCCTTTATTACTGACACTTACTGCCACTTGCCACCAGAAGCTGTGATACTATTTCCTGTTTGCTTCGATTGCCGCTGAAGGTGAAGAAAGGGGCAAGGGTGCAGGCGGTCCAGGGGCGGACAAAAGTTTGTAGATATACGGTGGAGTATAGCTTGCAGCTATAGCTGTGGCGGGCTTTGCAGAATGTCTGGACCTGGGGACCTGACCATCCTGAACTGGTTCTCCTCCTACCTATGCAGCTGACACCAGTTTGTTTACATGGGTACGTCCTGATCCCAGAAGATTCCCGTCACATGAAGAGTTCTTCAGGGTTCCAGTTTGTCCTCTGTCATCTTCAATATCAACATGGAGTCCCTTTGAACTCTACGCACTGGTAACAAAATAAAAAATCACTGATACGCTGGTGACGCATACCTATATTTGAAAGTCCCCTCGGCTGCAGATATCCAACGCCTCGAATATTACTTGCCCTTTATCCAGCCTTTCCTGAAGCTCCTCATTCAGCAACGTTTTGAAGCTTAACACCATCAAAATGTAGGCCCTGCTGCTTACCAAGAGCAAGATCAAACCTGACTCAATAACATCAACCTGGATGGTTTCCAACCCCAACTCACCCAATGCTAAGTCACTCTGATTCACCCTGTACACCAATCTCACCCTCAAAGAGCATATCACCAAGAAAACTAAGATGGCCGGGTATCCTCATACTCTGCTAAAGAAGAAAATATTACTGTCAGAAAGGAACTTCAAGCGCTTATACTCACATCTGGATGATGGCAATTGCCTGCTCCATGGCCTTCCAAACGCCACATTAGCCCCCATTAAAGGAATCATACATACCACATCACATCAAGGGCTTGACGACCACATCACCCCCAATCTGATAGACCCCACTACCTCCTGTGGCCCACCTGCACCATATACAACACCAGCCGCATCTGCAAAGCTGCCCAGTGATTAATTTGAGCTGGTGGTTGCAGGTGGGAGCCACTGGCACTCATATCTGGGGACTGGCACTTATTTTACTGCATGAAACATTTGCCGAGATAAACAGATGGAAAACACACAAAGTGGTAAGACGAAGGAAGAGAAAGATGGAGTGAGATAAAGGGGCAGGGTGTGTCTGTAGAGGATTAAATAGGCAACAGGTGGGATTTAAGCTTACAGAGCCTTGGTATTGGGTTCGCAAACATTTAATTAAAGTGGCCGCAAGCTGCTGAACAGAGCTTCGTGCACAGCACTCTTTTTTTTTTTTAAACAAATTAAGCACTGCCGGAACCTCTGCCTAGCTGGCACACCAGCAGCTACAACATCGTAATGGAGACGAAGTGTAAAAAAGAAAAAAACAAGGCAATAAATCTTCTCTATTTGCTCAGGATCTGGAACAACATCCCAGTATCCATCAGGACTGTGCATCCATGCTCCAGTTTAGGAAAGAGCTTAAGACATACATCATGATACAGTAAAAATCTATTTTCAAACTAGGAAATCATCTACCCCTCTAATCACTCTGCTGCTTTTAGGTTATGTTCAAGATATATACATAATCCGTCACCGATGTCGGACTCTGGGATGCCCTCTCGATAAAGAGCACCGCGTATATCGGCAAAGGAGCGTGAGCGGTGTATGTGTTAAATGACGCGGAGCCCCCCCAGTGAATTGCGAGGAGTGGATACGAAAGAGAAACGCTGGCACCGCGGAGCACTGACTGTCTGAATCAGCGGTAAGCCATGCAGTGTTCTCTGATATTGAGCAGTGGGGAGAGAGGAGAGTGGCATTAACCCCTTCGATGCTCATGACGAGCTGGACTCGTCATGGCACACAGTGGTCGTGTGCTCATAACGAGTCCAGCTCGTCATAAGACCAACCACGGGGGAAGCGCTGGCGCTCCCCGTGGGAATCCGATCGTCGGGTTTTTGGGGGAAGGCAGGGGAAGGGCTTCCCCTGCCTCCCCCGCACCCCCTCAATGACGCCAGCGCGAGGCGCGCTGACGTCATTGGGGGTTTTCCTTGTTCGCCGACACGCTGGAAGCCATTTGCTTCCAGCGCGTCGGGGAATAAGGTTAGTTTTGGCTCCGGGGAGGGGGATTTCAATCAGAAGAGGCATCGAGGGAAAGGAAAACCCTTTCCTTTCCCTCGATGCCTCTTTTGTGCATTCCTGCTGCACGATCATGCGATCGTGCAGCAGGAATGCCCACTAGACGCCAGGGAATAAAAAAAAAAAAAGGAAAATACTGTTTTGGGGAGCGGCCCCTTGGGCAAGGGTCGCTCCCCTTTTGGGGGCCTTATGTTTTTGGTGCTCTGCCCCCCTGGGGGGGGGAGGCAGTTTTTTTAGATAGCGCGGGGCTTTACCCGAAGGTGTCAGAGCGCTTCACAATAGGAACAGTAACATTACATGAGGAGAAGGTTACAAGTGAGCATAATACAAAAGCAAGCGTTACATTACATGAGGAAAAAGTGACAATTGTGCATGATACATGAGATACAAAATACAAATAGAGGTATAATACTGCAATAAGTGGCAGTCACTCAGAACACACTGGGAAGGCACTTCTATAGGTATGGAGTACAGAATTTCCTATAGTGGAAGAACTTCCTTGAGGGAGTAGAGAGGGCGTGAATTAAATGAAGGGTACAGAAATCCAGCACAGCACGCAAGGGTGAGGAATGTACAGGAAAAAGTACAAATTTACAATGAAGAGCGAACTTCCTGAGAGTGAAAGTATTAGTTCTGAAAGTGTCTTTGGAAGAGAAGAGATTTGAGGTCAGCTTTGAAGATCCGGGTAGAGGAGGTGGCACGGAGCAATGGGGGGAGCGAGTTCCAGATTCTCACCGTATTGCCTGAGAAGAATTGCGCCATCGATCTTTCCCTTTTGAAGACGGGGGGGGGGGCTCAAGCAGAAGCTTTTCCGCATTGCGAGAAGGGCGAGAGCCACCGGACAATTTCAATTTATTCGCCAGGTAATGAGGGGAGGACGTGTGTAAGGCTTTTTGTGTGATGCAGGCAGTTTTGTAAATAGATCTTGCCTCGATCGGAAGCCATCGAAGAGAGGACAGGATAGGAGTGACGTGGTCGCTTCGTTTAGACCCTGAAATGAAGCGAGCTGCTGAATGGAGGATGGATTTGAGAGGGGAGAGGTGGGATTTGGATAGGCCCATCAGAAGAGAATTGCAATAATCCAGTCTTGAGAGAACCAGAGATTGTACCAAGGTTTTTAAGTCTTTCTCCGGGAAGAACCGACGGATCCCCCATAGAAGGCGCAACTGGTAACGTGCGTTCTTAGCAATAGAGTTGATGTGGGAGATTAGGTTGAGTCTTTTGTCAAGAATGACACCTAGGGATTTAGCGCTGTCGACAATGATGGGTTTGTTGTTGAGTAGGTTCAGATGATCCATCCAAGATTGAACAGGAGGAGGTGAGAGAGAGGTAGAGAGGAGGAGGAATTCAGTTTTGGCGGGATTCAGAATGAGTTGGTGAGCTAACATCCAGTTGTGAATAGAGTTGAGAGTAGAGTTGAGTAGTGAGAGATCGTGTGCGGAAGATAAAGGTATCTTCCCACTAGTCCACCAGGCATTTATTTGTGGAGAGTGACCCCTTGGGTGGCAGAATAGCAGTATGTTTTTAGGCCCATCTGCCCCCAAGGAGGGCAGAAGCCACTAGACACCAGTGTTTTTTAATTTTTGTGTTGGGGAGTGGCCAAAAGGGCAAGGGTTGCTCCCCTTTACGGGGGTGAATATTTTATTTATACTCTTTGGCCCACCTACCCCTTAGCTTGGCTGGTGGATTGTGTGTGGACTGGTGCATTATTTGCATATGTGATTGTAATGTTTTTTTCTCCTTTTTATTCTAGTGTAAAGCTTTTGATTCCCGTTTGCGGTTTCGGCAGTGGTTGTACTGCAGTTTTGCGTAATTGCATTTATTTGGTAAGAAAAATATTTTTGTTGTGTGTACTCCAAATGAGTATTATTGTCATGCATGAATTAATTTTTTTGTAAGTGGTGTCATAATGGCAGCATATTTGTTAGTGTTCAGAGCATGAAATTCTTTGCGATGTTTTGCATTGTCTTATGTGAAAAAAAATTTCTTCTTTTTAGTGGGATAATGTTGATCCTTACTGTGTCTGTGCAGAGTAAGTGGTGGTGAGTCTAGCTGCTTCTGTCACGTGAGTGGTATAGTGTTGGAGTATATAGGTCTTTGTGATAAAGCTACATTTTGTTTATTTCTTTTTTTACAAAGAGTTTGTTGTTGTTGACTTGTTTGACAAGTAACCTTTATTAGTAAACATTATGGCTAGCCGTAGAATGACTGCTCAGCAGGTGGTTGGTTTGCTTCTTGAATCTTCCTCTGAGCAGGATTATGAGACTGACAGTGCGTCTGAGGGAGAGGAGGGAGGGGAAGATTCAGGCAGTGAGTTTTCTCTCACATGGAATCATCGGATGATGAAGGTACTCTCAGTGCAGATGAAGTGCCTGTTTTAGAGGAGGATACTACTGTGCCGATGGTGCAAGAGGCATCTGGATTGCAGCCTGGGGCTGCTAGGCTTCCTACTGGAAGTGCTGGACTCTCGGTTGATCCAAACATGGTGCAGCCGGTGTTGCCTGCCTTTAGTGGTTATGCAGGGTGTAGAGTGGATTGTGAACATTATTTGCCTATACAGTATTTTCAGTTGTTTATGGATGATGTATTTTTGGGTGAGATTGTTGAGCAGACTAATTTGTATGCTGAACAGTTTTTGAGGGACAACAGTGCCAGACTTAGGCCCCATTCTAGAGCTACCCGGTGGAGTCCCACAAATCTGGAAGAGATGAAGAAGTTTTTGGGTTTGACTTTTTTGATGGGTTTGATAAGGAAGCCGTCCATGGGTTCATATTGGTCTACCAGTCCCTTGATGGCAACGGCCATATTTCCTGCAGTTATGACTCGTGATCGGTATTTACTTTTGCTTCGGATGCTGCATTTTGTTGATAATGGTTTGGCGTTGCCACGAGATCACCCTGAATGTGACCGTCTTTTTAAGATTCGGCCTGTTCTTGATCACTTTGTAGATCGATTTTCAGAGATCTATACTCCAGGGAAAGAAATATCTATTGATGAGTCTTTGGTCCTGTTCAAGGGCTGTTTGGTTTTTAGGCAGTACATTCCTAGCAAGAGGGCACGCTATGGAATTAAGCTGTATATGTTGTCTGAGAGTAGGACAGGATATGTTTTTAATTTGCGTGTGTACACTGGTAGGGATTCCACTATTGACCCCCTGGTTGTCCGTCCACTTTTGGAGTTTCAGAGAAAATTGTGTGGGATCTTGCTAGAGGACTGTTTAACAGAGGCCACCATTTGTACCTTGATAACTTCTACACTGCTGTGCAATTGTTTAAGGAATTGTTCAAAGTGGACACTTTTGCTTGTGGCACAATCCGCTCTAACCGTAAAGGTTATCCAAAAGAGCTTGTTTGCAAAAAACTTCAGAGGGGACAGTGCAGTGCCTTGCGTAGTGAGGAACTGCTAGCTGTGAAATTTGTGGACAGGAGGGATGTGTACATGCTGACTACCATCCATGATGAGAGTACTTCACCTGTGGCTGTTTGGGGTCAGATTGCTGAAGTGCGCAAACCTGTGTGCATTTTAGACTACAATAAGCACATGGGTGGTGTTGATAGAGTAGATCAGAGGTTGGAACCTTACACTGCTATTCGTAAGGCTTACATTTGGTATAAGAAGTTGGCCATCCATCTCTTCAATTTAGCAACTTTCAAGGCTTTTGTTGTGTTCAAGGAGTGTTCTCCTGCGTCAAAGTTGACTTTTGTTCAGTTTCAGCAGTCTGTCATAGGCAGCCTTGTTGTTGTGGAACAGGCAAGTGTTCCTAGAGTTGGAGTGGTGGAGGATGTGGCTCGATTGAAAGATCGCCACTTTCCTGATCACATTCCTCCTACACCCTCAAAAGACTTTCCCACTAGGAGATGTAGAGTCTGTTGGCGAAGAGGTATGCGGGATGAGACTCGTATGTACTGCCCTGAGTGTCCTTCTAACCCTGGGCTGTGTGTGCCTGCTTGTTATAGAGCGTACCACAAGCAAAAGAATTATTGGGAGCAACCATGAGTGGTAAAGTGAACTGCCTGGTCTGTAATGTTTAAGAATTGTTGGTCTGTTTCAAGGTTGGCATTAGTGCAATGTATTTAGTTTCTGATTTTGTGTTAGTAGATTTGTATCTATTTGCAATTTGTTTGTGTTTTCTTTTTGTATAAAAAAATCCTAAATGTGATGGTGGTGTGCGTGGAGTGGCTCTTGGTTGGCGGTGTGCGTGGAGTGGCTCTTGGTTGGCGGTGTGCGTGGAGTGGCGCTTGGCTGGCGGTGTGCGTGGAGTGGCGCTTGGCTGGCGGTGTGCGTGGAGTGGCGCTTGGCTGGCGGTGTGTGTGGAGTGGTGCTTGGCTGGCGGTGTGCGTGGAGTGGCGCTTGGCTTGCGGTGTGCGTGGAGTGGCGCTAGGCTGGCGGTGTGCGTGGAGTGGCGCTTGGCTGGCGGTGTGCGTGGAGTGGCGCTTGGCTGGCGGTGTGCGTGGAGTGGTGCTTGGCTGGCGGTGTGCGTGGAGTGGCACTTGGCTGGCGGTGTGCGTGGAGTGGCGCTAGGCTGGCGGTGTGCGTGGAGTGGCGCTTGGCTGGCGGTGTGCGTGGAGTGGCGCTTGGCTGGTGGTGTGCGTGGAGTGGCGCTTGGCTGGCGGTGTGCGTGGAGTGGCGCTTGGCTGGCGGTGTGCGTGGACTGGTGCTCGGCTGGCAGTGTGTGAGTAGTGACTTGCTGCTGGTCACTACACACACTGCTAGCCGAGCGACACTCCACGCAATCCATCAGCTTGTGTGGTTGCTGTGTTAGGAATGTGGGCGTATGAAAGTGATGGGCCCTTGAATGGCGCTGTCTGCTGGTGTGAGTGTTGTAATGTGATGGGCCCGCGGCTGGTGGTGTGAATGGTTTTGTATTTGTCACACGTATGAAAGGTGTATGAATGGCCTGTAAAGAGGTTGGTGCCTTGTCGTGGCTTTACAGCTCACGAGCTGTGAGTCAATGGTTCAGTTTCTCGTCCTTTCAATTATTAACAGTGCATTTCATTTTTGTGAAATCACTTGTTAATACAATTGTATATACTGAACCATCACTTGCCCTCGTGCCAAATCCAACCAGTATGTGTGTGTGCTTGAGGATTAGATGGCTGTGCAGTAATATTTTTTTTTGTCTTTCTCAAGCAGGGTGTACCTTGTCCCTTTTTGTGAATGTTGTAATGTGTTTGTTTCGTGCCTGTTGGTGTGAATGGTCTTGTGTGTATCACGTATGAAAGGTGTGTGAATGGCCTGTAAAGCGGTTGGGGCCTTGACGTGGCTTTACAGCTCATGAGCTGCGAGTCACTGGTTCAGTTTTTTGTCCTTTCAATTATTGACAGTGCATTTCATTTTTGTGAAATCTCTTGTTAATAAAATTGTATATACTGAACCATCACTTGCCCTCGTGCCAAATCCAACCAGTATGTGTGTGTGCTTGAGGAATAGATGGCTATGCAGTAATCTTTGTCTTTTTAGTCTGTCTGCCAAGGTGTACATTCCGTCTAAGAATAACCTACCAACTGTAGATATTGTCGTAAACGAAACACCCATGGGAGTACATGGTGATATCTCTCTTGTGGATCCCAACAAGTTATGGTACCCACAATGTCCTGCAAACCTCAAAATGTCTGTCACATTTTCCTTGCAATATTGTGCCAAAATTTTCACGCTGCAGAAATAAACAACACATTATCTCAAAATGACCTGGTTTTGCAAGGGGGTCACCTGGGTTTTGGCCCGGGGCTCGGCGGCCACCTAGAGAAACCTACCAAACCCACACATTTCTGAAAAGTAGGCACCCGGGGATTCCAGGGAGGTATGGCTTGCGTGGATCCCCCAACGATTTCTTACCCAGAATCCACTGCAAACCTGACATTTTGCTGAAAAAATCCCTTTTTTCACACATTTTTGTGTGGTAAAGTTGTGGCATCACCGGGCTGACACAAATTTCCTGCCACCCAGCGTCCCCCCAGGTCTCCCGATAAAAATGGGGCCTCACTCGGGTGGGAGGCCCAAGTACCCGCGACAGGCAAGGGCCCACAACGTATTGAGGCGACCTCAAAATGGCCTATCACAAAACGACCTGGTTTTGCAAGGGGGTCCCATGACGTTTTGGCCCGGGGCTCGGTGGCCACCTAGGGAAACCTACCAAACCCACACATTTCTGAAAAGTAGACACCCGGGGGCTTCCAGGGAGGTATGGCTTGCGTGGATCCCCCAACGTTTCCTACCCAGAATCCCCTGCAAACCTCAATTTTAACTGAAAAAATCACTTTTTCAGAAATTTTTGTGTGGGAAAGTGTGGCATCACCGGGCTCACACAAATTTCCTACCACCCAGCGTTCCCCAGGTCTCCCGATAAAAATGGTGCCTCACTTGTGTGGGAGGCCCAAGTACCGCGACAGGCAAGGGCCCAAACGTAGTGAGGCGACATCAAAATTGCCTATCTCAAAACCACCTGGTTTTGCAAGGGAGTCACCTGGGTTTTGGCCCCGTGCTCGGCGGCCATCTAGGAAACCTACCAAACCCACACATTTCTGAAAAGTAGACACCCGGGGCTTCCAGGAGGTATGGCTTGCGTGGATCCCCAACGTTTCCTTACCCAGAATCCCCTGCAAACCTCAATTGTAGCTGAAAAAATCACTTTTTCACACATTTTCGTGTGGGAAAGTGTGGCATCACTGGCCTCACACAAATTTCCTACCACCCAGCGTTCCCCAGGTCTCCCGATAAAAATGGTGCCTCACTTGTGTGGGAGGCCCAAGTACCAGCGACAGGCAAGGGCCCAAACGTAGTGAGGCGACATCAAAATTGCCTATCTCAAAACCACCTGGTTTTGCAAGGAGTCACCTGGGTTTTGGCCCGTGCTCGGCGGCCATCTAAGAAAACCTACAAAACCCACACATTTCTGAAAAGTAGACACCTGGGGGCTTCCAGGGAGGTATGGCTTGCGTGGATCTCCCAACGTTTCCTTACCAGAATCCCTGCAAACCTCAATTTTAGCTGAAAAAAATCACTTTTTCAGAAATTTTGTGTGGGAAAGTGTGGCGTCACTGGGCTCACACAAATTTCCTACCACCCAGCGATCCCCGGGTCTCCCGATAAAAATGATGCCTCACTCGTGTGGGAGGCCCAAGTAACCGCAACAGGCAAGGGCCCAAAACATTTTTGATAGGCAATGTTGATGTTGCCTCAAAACGTTTTGTGTCCTTGCATGTCGCGGGTACTTGGGCGTCCCACACAAGTGAGGCACCATTTTTATAGGGAGACCTGGGGGAACGCTGGGTGGTAGGAAATTTGTGTGAGGCCAGTGATGCCACACTTTCCAACACAAAAATGTGTGAAAAAGTGATTTTTTCAGCTAAAATTGAGGTTTGCAGGGGATTCTGGGAAAGGAAACGTTGGGGGATCCACGCAAGCCATACCTCCCTGGAAGCCCCGGGTGTCTACTTTTCAGAAATGTGTGGGTTTGGTAGGTTTCCTAGATGGCCGCCGAGCACGGAGCCAAAAACCCAGGTGACTCCCTTGCAAAACCAGGTGGTTTTGAGATAGGCAATTTTGATGTCGCCTCACTACGTTTTGGGCCCTTGCCTGTCGCGAGTACTTGGGCCTCCCACACAAGTGAGGCACCATTTTTATCGGGAGACCTGGGGAACGCTGGGTGGTAGGAAATTTGTGTGAGGCCAGTGATGCCACACTTTCCCACACAAAAATGTGTGAAAAAAGTGATTTTTTCAGCTAAAATTGAGGTTTGCAGGGGATTCTGGGTAGGAAACGTTGGGGGATCCATGCAAGCCATACCTCCCTGGAAGCCCCCGGGTGTCTACTTTTCAGAAATGTGTGGGTTTGGTAGGTTTCCTAGATGGCCGCCGAGCACGGGGCCAAAAACCCAGGTGACTCCCTGCAAAACCAGGTGGTTTTGAGATAGGCAATTTTGATGTCGCCTCACTACGTTTTGGGCCCTTGCCTGTCGCGGGTACTTAGGCCTCCCACACAAGTGAGGCACCATTTTTATCGGGAGACCTGGGGGAACGCTGGGTGGTAGGAAATTTGTGTGAGGCCAGTGATGCCACACTTTCCCACACAAAAATGTGTGAAAAAGTGATTTTTTCAGCTAAAATTGAGGTTTGCAGCGGATTCTGGGTAAGGAAAGGTTGGGGGATCCATGCAAGCCATACCTCCCTGGAAGCCCCGGGTGTCTACATTTCAGAAATGTGTGTGTTTGGTAGGTTTCCTAGGTGCCGGCAGAGCTAGGGTTCACAAACTACAGCTAGGCACTTTGCCAAAAAAGGGTCATTTTTCACTGCGAAATTGAGGTGTGACCACGTTGCGTTTTGTGCCGTTTCCTGTCGCGGGCACTAGGCCGACCCACACAAGTGAGGTACCATTTTTCTCGTAAGACTTTGGGGAACGCGGGGTGGGCGGAAATTTGTGGATCCACGCAGATTCCAGAACTTTCCACCACAGAAATGTGGGGAAAATGTGTTTTTTTGACACTTTGTTAGGTTTGCAAGGGATTCTGGGTAACAGAACCTGGTGGGAGGCAGTCAAGTCACCCCATCCTGGATTCCCTGGGTGTCTAGTTTTCAAAAATGTATAGGTTTGCTAGGTTTCCCTAGGTGCCGGCAGAGGTAGGGTTCAAAAACTACAGCTAGGCACTTTGCCAAAAAGGGTAATTTTTCACTGCGAAATTGAGGTGTGACCACGTTGCGTTTTGCGCCGTTTCCTTTCGCAGGCACTAGGCCGACCCACACAAGTGAGGTACCATTTTTCTCGTAAGACTTTGGGGAACGCGGGGTGGGCGGAAATTTGTGGATCCACGCAGATTCCAGAACTTTCCACCACAGAAATGTGGGGAAAATGTGGTTTTTTTAACAATTATTTAGGTTTGCAAGGGATTCTGGGTAACAGAACCTGGTGGGAGGCAGTCAAGTCACCCCATCCTGGATTCCCCTGGGTGTCTAGTTTTCAAAAATGTATAGGTTTGCTAGGTTTCTCTAGGTGCCGGCAGAGCTAGGGTTCAAAAACTACACCTAGGAACTTTGCCAAAAAAGGGTCATTTTTCACTGCGGAATTGAAGTGTGACCACGTTGCGTTTTGCGTCGTTTCCTGTCGCAGGCACTAGGCCGACCCACACAAGTGAGGTACCATTTTTCTCGTAAGACTTTGGGGAACGCGGGGTGGGCGGAAATTTGTGGATCCACGCAGATTCTAGAACTTTCCACCACAGAAATGTGGGGAAAATGTGGTTTTTTGACAATTCTTTAGGTTTGCAAGGGATTCTGGGTAACAGAACCTGGTGGGAGGCAGTCAAGTCACCCCATCCTGGATTCCCCTGGGTGTCTAGTTTCCAAAAATGTATAGGTTTGCTAGGTTTCCATAGGTGCCGGCAGAGCTAGGGTTCAAAAACTACACCTAGGCACTTTGCCAAAAAAGGGTCATTTTTCACTGCGAAATTGAAGTGTGACCACGTTGCGTTTTGCGTCGTTTCCTGTCGCAGGCACTAGGCCGACCCACACAAGTGAGGTACCATTTTTCTCATAAGACTTTGGGGAACACGGGGTGGGTGGAAATTTGTGGATCCACGCAGATTCCAGAACTTTCCACCACAGAAATGTGGGGAAAATGTGGTTTTTGGACAATATTTTAGGTTTGCAAGGGATTCTGGGTAACAGAACCTGGTGGGAGGCAGTCAAGTCACCCCATCCTGGATTCCCCTGGGTGTCTAGTTTTCAAAAATGTATAGGTTTGCTAGGTTTCCCTATGTGCCGGCAGAGGTAGGGTTCAAAAACTACAGCTAGGCACTTTGCAAAAAAGGGTCATTTTTCACTGCAAAATTGAGGTGTGACCACGTTGCGTTTTGCGCCGTTTCCTGTCGCGGGCACTAGGCCGACCCACACAAGTGAGGTACCATTTTTCTCGGAAGACTTTGGGGAACGCGGGGTGGGTAGAAATTTGTGGATCCACGCAGATTCCAGAACTTTCCACCACAGAAATGTGGGGAAAATGTGGTTTTTGGACAATTTTTAGGTTTGCAAGGGATTCTGGGTAACAGAACCTGGTGGGAGGCAGTCAAGTCACCCCATCCTGGATTCCCCTGGGTGTCTAGTTTTCAAAAATGTATAGGTTTGCTAGGTTTCCCTAGGTGCCGGCAGAGCTAGGGTTCAAAAACTACACCTAGGCACTTTGCCAAAAAAGGGTCATTTTTCAATGCGAAATTGAGGTGTGACCACGTTGCGTTTTGCGTCGTTTCCTGCCGCAGGCACTAGGCCGACCCACACAAGTGAGGTACCATTTTTCTCATAAGACTTTGGGGAACACGGGGTGGGTGGAAATTTGTGGATCCACACAGATTCCAGAACTTTCCACCACAGAAATGTGGGGAAAATGTGTTTTTTTGGACAATTTTTTAGGTTTGCAAGGGATAGTGGGTAACAGAACCTGGTGGGAGGCAGTCAAGTCACCCCATCCTGGATTCCCCTCGGTATCTAGTTTTCAAAAATGTATAGGTTTGCTAGGTTTCCCTAGGTGGCGGCAGAGGTAGGGTTAAAAAACTACAGATAGGCACTTTGCAAAAAAAGGGTAATTTTTCACTGCGAAATTGAGGTGTGACCACGTTGCGTTTTGCGCCGTTTCCTGTCGCGGGCACTAGGCCGACCCACACAAGTGAAGTACCATTTTTCTCGGAAGACTTTGGGGAACGCGGGGTGGGTGGAAATTTGTGGATCCACACAGATTCCAGAACTTTCCACCACAGAAATGTGGGGAAAATGTGGTTTTTTGGACAATTGTTTAGGTTTGCAAGGGATTCTGGGTAACAGAACCTGGTGGGAGGCAGTCAAGTCACCCCATCCTGGATTCCCCTGGTTGTCTAGTTTTCAAAAATGTATAGGTTTGCTACGTTTCCCTAGGTGCCGGCAGAGCTAGGGTTCAAAAACTACAGCTAGGCACTTTGCCAAAAAAGGGTCATTTTTCACTGCGAAATTGAGATGTGACCACGTTGCGTTTTGCGCCGTTTCCTGTCGCAGGCACTAGGCCGACCCACACAAGTGAGGTACCATTTTTCTCGTAAGACTTTGGGGAACGCGGGGTGGGTGGAAATCTGTGGATCCACGCAGATTACAGAACTTTCCACCACAGAAATGTGGGGAAAATGTGTTTTTTTTTACAATTATTTAGGTTTGCGAGGAATTCTGGGTAACGGAACCTGGTGGGAGGCAGTCAAGTCACCCCATCCTGGATTCCCCTGGGTGTCTAGTTTCCAAAAATGTATAGGTTTGCTAGGTTTCCCTAGGTGCCGGCAGAGCTAGGGTTAAAAACTACAGCTAGGCACTTTGCAAAAAAGGGTTATTTTTCACTGTGAAAATGTGGTGCGTCCACGTTGCGTTTTGCGCTGCTTCCTGTCGCGGGCACTAGGCCTACCCACACAAGTGAAGTACCATTGTTTTCGGAAGACCTTGGGGAACGCGGGGTGGGTAGAATTTTGTGGATCCGCGCAGATTCCAGAACTTTCCACCACAGAAAATTGAGGAAAATGTGGTTTTTTTACCAATTGTTTATGTTTGCAAGGGATTCTGGGTAATAGAACCTGGTGAGAGCCAGTCAAGTCACCCCGTCCTGAATTCCCCTGGGTGTCTAGTTTTCAAAAATGTATAGGTTTGCTAGGTTTCCCTAAGTGCCTGCAGAGCTAGGGTTCAAAAACTACAGCTAGGCACTTTGCAAGAAAAGTGTAATTTTTCATTGTGAAAATGTGGTACGTCCACGTTGCATTTTGAGCCATTTCCTGTTGTGGGCACAAGGCCTACCCACACAAGTGAGGTACCATTTTTATCGGGAGACTTAGGGTAATACAGAATTGTAGAGCAACTGTTATTACCTATTGACTTTCGATGCATTTCTGCCTTCCAAATGAAAGACAATGTGTAAAAAATAAGTCATTTTGAAAAATGACCTATAATTCTCATGCTAGTATGGGTACTCCCAATTTCGGAAATGTACAAATATCTACTGTTTCTAAAATCTACATTTTGTTCCCATTTCAGAAATACATAGGTGTCTTTCATAACAATTTTTCCATGTATACATTTTCCCAAAATAATTGCTATATACCCGGTAAATAATAAAAAACCATTGCAAGATGCTGCTCAGTTATTGGCTCTGGGTTCGTCGGGTTCTTGGTGAACCTACAAGTCCTATATATCCCCACAACCAGAAAGGTCCAGCGGATATAACGGTATATTGCTTTCAAATAGCTGTCATAATTAGAAGAAGTTACAGGTGAAAACGTTGACACAAATGGCTGTTTTTTTCAACTAATTTTCAATTTTTCCTTCATTTAACTGTTAGTTTCTATAAGGAAAACTTTAAGGATCTACACAAATGACCCCTTGCTGAATTCAGAATTTTGTCTACTTTTCAGAAATGTGTGGCTTTTCAGCATCCATTATTGGTTTCATACCCATTTCTACCATTAACTGGAAGGAGGTTGAAAGCACAGAAAATAGCAAAAATAGGCTATGTCCCAGAAAAATGCCAAAACTGTGTAAAAAAGTTGGTTTTCTGACAAAAGTCTGCTTGTCCCTGAAAGCTGGGAAGATGGTGATTTCAGCACCACAACCCCTTTTTGATGCCATTTGCAGCGAAAAACAAGACGCTTTCATCTGTAGCCCTTTTTCGCATTTTTCCCCAAAAAACAAAATTTTGCTGTATTTTGGCTAATTTCTGGGCCCCTCCAGGGGAATCCACAAACCCTGGGTACCTTTACAATCCCCATGATGTTAGAAAAAAAGGACGCAAATTTGGCGTGGATACCTTATGTGGTCAAAATGTTACAGTGCCTAAGCGCGCACTACCCCAAATAGCCAAAAAAGGCTTAGCACAGGGGGGGAAAAGGCCTAGCAGCGAAGGGGTTAAACCACACAACGGGACACGAAAATAAACGGTGGTTTGCTTACAGTGTTGCCTAAATCATGGAATGGATCAAGGAGAGGGAGGCGGATGCTGAAAGGCTTTTCAGTGATACCAAGGCGGTGGATGGGCAGAGGGAAGCGGGTGCAGAGGCTGATGTTAACAAGCCCAAGGGGAGTACTTATTGAGGTCGTTAGAAAAACTTATAAAACGAGAGACATCAAAGTGGTGGGAAAGTAAATCTTAAACTCGCTACTTGGAAGTGGGACGGGTCCCAAGAGGCCTGAGAATTTTAATTGCCCCCACGTATGAAAACCCCAACCCAGACATGCTGAGGGAATGGGCAGAAAATAACGCCGAGTCATCAAAGAGAATGCTGGCAAACCTGATCAAATATGCGGATATTGACCGGCAAGTATTATTAAAGGAAATTGACACCTTAAGTGATGAACTTAGTAAACAGCCAGATCAAGAAGTAATTAAAAAGTTACAGGCTGAGATGCAAGAGAGGGTAAAGAAATATGAGCAAATCATAAAGGACAGAAAAGCGGTCAAGTTTAGACGGGATAAGCTTGACTACCAACGAGGCCAAATCTTTACCTTCTCGAAATGGATTGAAAACATCCGCCGCCAGAAGTTATCACAAAGCCTAAAACCAACTACATCCCAAGGAAGAGATGAGTCTGGCTCAGAAATAAGCTAGGAAGTGGATACAGATAATGAAGATATCAGGCCAATGCAGACAATACCATCTGTAGAAGACGAACTTCGTTTTTTACTCTGGGACCGAAATACCAATCTCAGACCACTGAGAGGCCAGGAAAGAACATTTCGGGGCGGAGGAAGAGGAAGAGGAAAAACAGGAGGACAAAGTGAACAATCCGGCAACAACGAAGCCAACAAGGGATCACGGAAGAAAACCAAATAATTGAGGATGTGCTGGATATGAGGGTAGTGAATTTGACGGATATGGAATTAAATACAGCAGAAATCAAAACATTGTCTCATGGTCTATCATTTTGTATTACTGAGAATATGGACTACGTCATAACTCGGATAGATTGTTTTAAATTCACTCGAAAATTTAGACTGGCAAAATATTTCGTTAACCATACAGCATCTGGAGCACAACAAAGTAGTAGTGGTGCAGATAATGATGATCTGTTGGTTTCTGATTTAAATCTTTTGAGGGATTTGGACAGCCTTTCCAAAGGAGATCACACTGATGTCACTGATGATACATTGGTAAGAGAGTATGCTCTGAGGATACATGAAAAAGCCAGTACACCTTTTAAACCGAGGTCAATATTTTGTCCTATGGTTCCAAGGGATTCCATTGATACATTTTCAGACTGGGTAATTTGTGATATAAAAGAGTTGTACAGTAGTGTTGAATGTAATCCTGAAGGAGGTAAATCATCAATAGGATATAAAAACCTGATGACCAAGTTGCGACTATGTCCTGATATAGTGGTGAGACAGGCCGACAAAGGAGGCAATATCGTGCTTTGACCGCTCACCATGTATCAGCTTAATGACAATTCATGTTGTTTGAAGATCGATAAGGGCTGCTTGGAAAAAGTAACAATGGAATATCACGCAGATCTGCTGAAATGGCAAATAGCAGGTCTGTTATCCCAAGCAGAATACAAGTTCCTCAAAATAGATGCTCCTGTTACTCCCATATTGTATCTTATACCTAAGATCCTTAAGAACATAAATATACCACCTGGCCGTCCTATAATCTCGGCCATAGGGAGTTTATTCGAGAATACCTCTAAATATTTGGACTATTTCCTCCAAGACTACGTGAAACACCTTAGCTCCTATACCAGAGACACAGGAGATTTCCTTAAAAAGATATATGATGTAGAGTGGTAACAGGATCTACTAATGATTACATTAGACGTGTCGTCTTTGTATATGACTATTTCCCATTCAGATGGCATGAATGCAATACAATATTTTCTAGGCTCGCGACCTTTGTCGCTGTATAAACACACTGAAATGCTGATGTGCATGTTAGGGTGGTGCTTGCGTAATAATATCTTTCTGTTCGGTTCAGACCTATATCAACAACTGCGAGGTACTGCGATGGGCACCTGCTTCACCCCAAGCTATGCGAAGTTGCATATGGGCTGGTGGGAGGAGCAGGTGCTCAACAATGAGTACGCAAGAGAGATGTCTGGGAATGTGGTACTTTGGTCACGCTACATAGACGATTTATTTGTCCTGTGGCGTGGCAATAAGTCCTCAGCTGAAAAGTTTATTGAAAATATAAACAACAACAAGCTAAATCTACAATTCACTGCGCATCTCAGTGATCAGGAAGTACAGTTTTTAGATTTATCTATATACATGGCAGACGGAAGGATACAAACTAAGACATTTAGAAAAAGTACAGCAGGAAACACTGTGCTTCATGCACAGAGCTTCCATCCCACGAAACTCAAAAACCGTATTCCATATGCAGAAAACCTCAGAATGAGGAGAAATTGCAGAAATCCTGACCAGCTCGCTGAAGCCCAGTCAGCCCTAACACAGAGGTTTAAAGAAAGGGGCTATAATATGACCATTCTAGAAGAAGCGGAAGGCTAATCTGAAATCTAGGGCAAAGTTAATCTTTTCAGAAAAAACGAAAGATGTATCTGAACAGAAATTCTGCTTTATTACAAGTTTTAATGTACAACTTCAAAAAATAAGAGCAATTTTTAAGCAACATTGGCATTTATTATGTAGTGACCCTATTCTAGGACCCAAACTACATAAGAAACCCCTCATAAAATTTCATAAGGCCAGATCGATGAGACAAGACCTGGTGATTAATTGTCCGGGCATAAAACAACTGGAGACTTGGCTGAGTGGGGGGAAAGGATTTAGACGGTGCAACAAATGCAAAGCATGCACCCATGGTATTAATACCACAGAGGTACCTTTACCCTTTGGGGACAAGAAATGGAGAATCACAAAGCCCCTTACATGTAGAAGTGAATATTCAATATACGTGTTAAGATGCAGTTGCCAAAAGTTGTACATTGGAAGCACCATACTTTGTGCACATCAGCGAGTGCTACAACACATTAGAGCCATTAGGAACAAGGACCAAACTTACCCTGTGGCGAGATATTTCGAATTGATTCACAATAGTAACCTTAATGACTTACAATAGTTTGTACTGGATCAAGTGCCTGTGAGGCTCAGAGGGGGCAATAGAGAAAGATATTTGAGACAACTTGAATCCAGATACATAATACGATTCAATTCGAGAATTCCAAATGGTCTCAATACTGAGGAAGATATGCACATACACTTGTAGAATGATGTTCCACTTTCTGATGTAAGACAACTGTAAAAACAATACAGTGTACAAGGCCGGAGTCTTCCCAGTTTATGCATTGTATTTTATTACACACATAATAAAATCAGATCCATATGATGATTTTTATAAGTGACCCTTTTTAATCCTGACGTCAATGTAGGATGTTGTGTTAAAAAATTGTGGATTTGCACATTTTTGAGTAGTTTTGTTGATGCGCTTTTGCACATGCAAGTATATTGTAGATGCGGTTGATATAAGGATTAAAGTCATTTGGGGATTGATGTATTAAGAAAATGAATTGACTAAGGCACTTGCCTGGAATCTTTAAATCGTTTTCTTTGTCAGCTCTCCCCATGCCAGCATCTTGCATAGTTAATCAATTGATATGAAAAAGCTGAACGTTTTTAGCAAAATCGGCAAATGTTTCTCTCTTTTTATATATAGGATTGCATATATATGAAATAATTTGTGTGCACTGCAGGATGAGCAACATTGAAGTTTTTTATTGATTATTTATTGCACTGGCACTTGTAACTTTATCTGCACTGCTCTGTGCTTTGACTATCAAAATCAATTGAAAGATGGTAATGACCCGTATTATGCATGTTGCACTTTGATTATAGATTGCACAATGTGTATGTAAGGCACTGTCACTTTAAAAGTTTGAAAAACGTTTGGAAAAAATGTTAATTAGGTTGACGTCAGGAGAAGGTATAAAGTAATGTGGCAATGAAAGAAAAACAGTTTGACGAAGATCGCTGCTGCGATCGAAACACGTTACCTGTGCAGCAAATATAACCGTCTTGTAAGTGATCCCGAGCGTCCTGGTGCTTGTTCTTAATGCGGACAGGCGTGTTGAGGATATATATATATATATATATATTCACTGAAAAAACCATAGGTTTTAGGGACAGTTATAGTTAGTTGGACATTTCACTCGTACAAAACCCGTAAAATTTCCCGTTATAGTTAGTTCAGCTAACTATAACTCGCGCCTCGCAATGCACTGCTGATGACATCACATATTACATCACTGATGACATGGTCAGTGACATCACTGATGACATCACTGATGACATCTCAAATGACATCACTGATGACATCATCCAGTGACTGTGTGTTTCTGTAAAGTTTAAATATTTTTAATATATATAGGGAAAGGCGTATTGAAGAATGAGTGGGTGTATAAGTGTCTGTATGGATGATTTAGTAGGTGCGTGACTAACTCTATAAGTGAGTGATTAATCGTATCTTACTGAATGCATGGGTTAGTGACTAAACTGGGTGAATGTCTGTATCCGTCTGTCTGTTGCTGTGTAAGTGGCTGCATGGGTTTGTGAATAGCTACATGAGTGTCTATATGAGTTATTGATTGGTTGTCTGAGTATCTGTATGGGTGCCTGAGTGTGTGGGTGGGGTGTGTGCGACTCATTGCATAGATGTGTGAGTGGGTGATTCACTGGGTGGATGGTTTCAAGAGTGCATCTGTGATGGACTGAATGGGTGGGTGAGTGTGTGTATGGGTGTGTTAGTGAGTGAATGTATATCTCAGTGGTACAATTGTGAGTAACTACATATGTGAAAGGCAGTATATATGTGTGTTGGAGTATATAAATGGCTATAAGCGAGAGTGTGTGATTGTGTTAGTGACTATGGATGAGTGTGTGCTTGTATCAGTGATTGTATAAGAGCGTAAGAATGTGCTAGTATTTGTATGAGTAAGTGAGCTGGTGTGTGTATAACTGTATAGGTGAGTAAATGGCAGTGTGTTTAATTATTTGCATGACTAACTAGGTGTGTGAGTACCTCTATGGATGAGTGGCGGTGTTTGAGTGTCTATATAGGAGTATGAGTGCATATGATAGTCCTGTACTGAGTGACCGTAAGTATGAGTGACTGTACGGGTGAGTGAGTGGATGTGTGTGTAGACCTAAGAATCAGTGAGTGGGTATGTAGTTATTGGTGTTGGAGTGTCTATGGTTTTGCGAATGGCAGTCTGTAATTTAGAGTGGGTGTATCAAAGGTTATATTAGGGTGTGAGGAGGTGCATCAGATTATCACGTGGATGATGTCATCAGTGATGTCATTTGAGATGTCATCAGTGATGTCATCAGTGATGTCACTGACCATGTCATGAGTGATGTAATATATGACGTCATCAGCAGTGCATTGCGGGCGCGAGTTATAGTTAGCTGAACTAACTATAACGGGGAAATTTCACGGGTTTTGTACGAGTGAAATGTCCAACTAACTATAACTGTCCCTAAAACCTATGGTTTTTTCAGTGAATTTGTAAGGTTTTTTAAATGCTAATTTCTAACTATAACGTGCCTGAAACCTATGGTTTTTTCAGTGAATTTCAAAGGTTTTTTAAATGCTAATTCCTAACTATAACATGTCTGAAACCTATGGATTTTTTCAGTGAATTTCAAAGGTTTTGTAAATGACAATTTTTAAATGTATTAATTGTTATATTTATTTTTTTGATACTGATTTACTACATTTTTTTAAACTATTTATTTTTAGATATTTTATTTTTTAAATACATTGTAATTACATTGTACATTACATTACAAAATATACTTTCTCAGAATGAATTACTTTAGTTTAAATACTTTGCAAATAGGCAAAAAAACTTTTAAGTACAGTAGTTACAGTTGTTGCAATGGGCAACACAATTTCAAACACAATGCAACATTGAGCTCAATGTGAATTTCAAGTTAAATGCAATTAGTTGCTTTATGGATTACTTTTCTAACCACAGGACTGGATCCTAGATTCAGTCCTGGGACATTTCCTGTAAACAGTTGAGTAAAAGCGTTTTGGTTACAGTAGTGATTTTTAAGGAATATTATTGTATTTTAAAAGTTGACACTTAGAAACTTTTTCACATAGAATCACCAATGTTATCCTATGGGAGGAAATTCACTTAGCAGGTAAGTAGTGTTATCGTTACTTTTTCTTACTCAGTGGTGGATCCTGGATCCAGCACTGGTGCATCTCCTGTAAACAGTTGAAAGAATGCGTTTAAGTCATACAGGCGATTTTTAAGGAATATTTGTAGTTTGTGAAAATCGACACTTTGAAACTTTTCTGCTGAAAACCAGACAATGGATTCCTAAGGAAGGAAATACAAGTTACTGGTAAGTACGGTTAGAATTACTTTTCAGGGTCAGTGCTGGGCTAAAAGATGCAGCACTGGGTTCTCTCCTGATAACAGGTGAGTAAATCGGAATTCGTAGTTCGGCTGATTTTAGAGGAATATTATAAAGTTCCAAAACTCCACACACAGAAGAATTTCCAAGTGAAACCAGTCAATGTTAGCCTATGGAAGGAAATTCAAGTTACTGGTAAGTATGGTTAAAATTACTTTTCAGGATCAGTACTGGGCTCAAAGATGCAGCACTGAGGTCTCTCCTGATAACCGGTGAGTAAATCGGAATTCGGCTGATTTTAGAGGAATATTTGTATGTTTCAAAAATTGACACTTAGAAACTTTTTCAGCAAAAAGCAGGCAATGATATCCTATGGAAGGAAATTCAAGTTACTGGTAAGTACGGTTAAAATTACTTTTCAGGATCAGTACTGGGCTCAAAGATGCAGCACTGAGGTCTCTCCTGATAACAGGTGAGTAAATCGGAATTCGTAGTTCGGCTGATTTTAGAGGAATATTATAAAGTTCCAAAACTCCACACACAGAAGAATTTCCAAATGAAACCAGTCAATGTTAGCCTATTGAAGGAAATTCAAGTTACTGGTAAGTACGGTTAAAATTACTTTTCAGGATCAGTACTGGGCTCAAAGATGCAGCACTGAGGTCTCTCCTGATAACAGGTGAGTAAATCGGAATTCGTAGTTCGGCTGATTTTAGAGGAATATTATAAAGTTCCAAAACTCCACACACAGAAGAATTTCCAAATGAAACCAGTCAATGTTAGCCTATTGAAGGAAATTCAAGTTACTGGTAAGTACGGTTAAAATTACTTTTCAGGATCAGTACTGGGCTCAAAGATGCAGCACTGAGGTCTCTCCTGATAATAGGTGAGTAAATCGGAATTCGTAGTTCGGCTGATTTTAGAGGAATATTTGCACAATGGTGAAGGAAGGGGTGGGGCCTGAAGTGACATGTCTGCAAACACGCCCTGTGGCGCATTTTAAGTTGGAGAATTAATTCCTCCTCAATCCCGAGGGTCCCTAGGGGCCAACTGGCCCACCAGATACCTCCAGTATGCGCCAGAGAGCTGCGTTCCAGAGAGGTGTTCAGAGGCCACGCCCCTTTTACAACACTCTGCAACGCAGCTCCGTGGCGCTTACTGGAGGTACCTGGTGGGCTAGTTGGCCCCCAGGGACCCTCAGGATTGAAGAGGATTTAATTCCCCATCTTAAAACGCGCCACGGGGCCTGTTTGCACACATGTCACCTGAAGCCACGCCCCCTCCCTTCACCACTGTGCAAACGCGCCCCGTGGCACGTTTTAAGTTGGAGGATTAAGTCCCCTTGAATACTGAGGGTCCCTGGAGTCCAACTAGCCCACCATGTACCTCCAAAAAGCGCCACAGAGCTGCGTTGCAGAGGTGTAAAAAGGGGCGTGGCCTCTGTACACCTCTCTGCAACACAGCCCCCTGGCGCATACCGGAGGTTCCTGGTGGGCTAGTTGGCCCCCAGGGACCCCCAGTATTCAAGGGGAATTACTTCCCCTTCTTAAAACGCGCCAGGGGGCGCGTTTGCAGACTGCTGCAGGGAGGGGGCAGGGCCTCTGTCACGATGCCAGTCTTTTGTTTTGCTTTTTTCTGCCCAGGGGGTCCTTGTGGGACCCCCTGAGCAGACCTAGGGGGTCAGGGTGTTTCTACCCTGCCCCCTTTGTGCGTTTTGCGCACTTGTTTCTTGTGTTTTTTTAATCGGCGGGATCCGCGCACCCCAAGCGCATCCCGCCGATTTAAAAAAAAAAAATGCTTTTTTCTGCCATGGGGGTCCTTGTGAGACCCCCTGAGCAGACCTAGGGGGTCAGGGTGTTTCTACCCTGACCCCTTTGTGCGTTTTGCGCACTTGTTTCTTGTGCTTTTTTTTTTTTTTAATCGGCGGGATCCGCGCACCCTAAGCGCATCCCGCCATTTAAAAAAAAAAATGCTTTTTCTGCCCAGGGGTCCTTGTGGGACCCCTGAGCAGACCTAGGGGGTCAGGGTGTTTCTACCATGCCCCTTTTTGCGCTTTGCGCACTTGTTTCTGTCCCTCGGTTCTACCGAGGGACAAAATGGCTGCCAACACTTTCTGATTTGGAGTGTTGACAGCCACTTGACAGCCAATTAGCATGCAGCTTGTGATCGGGAGGGTACGCGGACCCTACTCGGCCATAGATATATATGTGACTTTACTTTTGATTTTCTCAGGAACTACTGAACGGATTTACACCATTTAAGCAAAAGGCACGACACTGAACCAAGGGCTACCTCTTTGCCAAATTTGGTGTAATTCCGTTCAGCAGTTTGGGCTGTAGCCGCGATGAACGGTTCCTATGGAAAAATGAATGGGGAAAATGCATTTTGGGACCCCCCTTTTTTCTCGGCCCCCGCTTGATGAATCACCCCGAGACTTTCAGGATAGGAGCGGACCGGAGCGCCCCAACAAGTTGGAAGCTTTCGCGAAGATTCGTCAACCGGCGCCAACGTTATTTCAAATAGAATGTTGCAGATTTCCTATGGAAAATAGGTCCTAACTATAACTATCTACTGGCGTCCGCCAGTAGATAATATATATATATATATATATATATATATATATATATATATATATCCATACAACCAAAGCTCCTTCAGATCACCGTAGACAGGTGGTGCGTAGAGCAGGCGGAGCGTCAGCCAACCATATCCTGCTTGATTCAAAGTAAGACGCACACTCAGGGAAGGATATGCTCCAAGGTGGCTTTACTTTTCAGTTACGCGTTTCGACTACGAGAGTCTCGATCACGTGTGTGATCAAGACTCTCGTAGTCGAAATGCGTAACTGAAAAGTAAAGCCATCTTTGGAGCATATCCTTCCCTGAGTGTGCGTCTTACTTTGAATCAAGTGGGATATATATTTATATAACAGACCTCCTGGGAGACCTATAATTTCCGCGAAGAACAGTATGATGGAGAATACTTCAAGGTACATCGACTTCTTCCTCCAGGAACATGTCAAAAATCTACCATCGTATCTGCAGGATACGGGGGATTTCCTGAGAAAGATTGAAACTGTAACTTGGCAGGACGACTATCTGTTGATAACTCTTGACGTCACTGCCCTGTACACCAGTATACATCACATGGATGGTGTTAGAGCAGTTGAACATTTTTTACGGACAAAACCACTCTATATGCTGAAACACAACAAAATGCTGTCTGACATGATCCTGACATGCTTAAACAACAACTACTTTCTGTTTCAAAGTCAGGTATTCCAACAAATGAGGGGTGTGGTGATGGGGGCCTGCTTCTCCCCCAGTTACGCATGTTTACACATGGGACTGTGGGAGGAGCAGGTCCTCAAGGCCAGGTTTTGTCACATTTTGAGCAACCACATAGTGGCCTGGTATCGTTACATTGACGATCTATTTCTCATTTGGAAAGGGTCAGAGACAGCAGCGAATGTGTTTATTGAGGAAATTAATGTAAATAACCTCAACCTTGAATTTACAGCACATGTCAGCAAGGTATCCGTAAATTTCTTGGATGTAGAGGTGTACATTAAAGACAACTGTCTGGAGACTCGGTTACATCGCAAAGCTACAGCGGGTAACATGGTTTTGCACGCCACCAGCCACCACCCTGACCAAATGATACGCAGCATCCCATATGGGGAGATACTGCGTATCAGACGCATCTGTAGTGTGGATGCTGACTGCGTGGAGGCTCAAAACGAAAGCAAGCAAAGATTTTTAACTAGAGGCTATACTGCTAATATGCTTGATACAGCGATCAAAAAAGCCAACACTATTCCTCGCTCCGTAGCACTGGGCTGCAGCCCAAGGCAGGCTGTGTTGCCCAAGAGCCCCAGTAACACTATGGAACCACCTAGATTAATCACTATGTACAGTCGACAACACAACAAATTTCGCATGATTTTCAATAGAAATTGGTCGGTTGTTCATAGTGATTCAATAATTGGTGACACCTTACCCAAAGCTCCAGAATTAACCTTTCGTAGAGCACGCTCTATGAGCGACATGCTTGTCAAGAGCAGTCCAGAAATAACCACCAACAGTTCCTGGCTACAGACCACTAAAGGCTTTATTAAATGTGCTTCATGCAAAGCCTGCAAACTGGGGAGAAACAAAACAACATACAAAATCCCGTTTAGTGTTGTCCCTGTGGTTATCTCCAAAAAGTTGACATGCAAGACTGGTTATGCTGTTTATGTGCTGGAGTGTACGTGTGGCCTGCAATATGTTGGGAGCACCAGGTTGCAGGTCCACAAGCGTATACTCCAGCACATGAGAGCTATCAGTAACAACGATGCAGCGTATCCAGTTGCTAGGCACTTTAAAGAAATCCATGATAGTTGCCTAGACCACTTGAGTTACTTTGTGGTGGACATGGAACCTCCACTTAGCCGTGGTGGTGACCGTGAAGCCCTGCTGAGAAAGCTAGAGACGAGGTATATCCTCGAGCTAGATACGAAGACCCCGAACGGGCTCAACTCGAGTGAGGATCTCTTTACTTGCCTCTGATATATCTCCCAGATCTGTATCAGTTTAGTGACAACTATCAGTACTGTGTTTTAGATATTTATGTGATCTCCGAACATAATGATTTTTAGTATACGGGAGACAACAGGACTAGCTGTATTATATTTTACGATTTTTTCCTCTTTTTTACTCCACTCCTCTTTTCTGATTATCATTTTTAACGTGACCGTATAGGGCAGATTAGATATAGTGGCCCATTAGGGGCTCCTTGCAGATGTTTTAGAAACTATAAGGTTTGTTACTCTTTGTAGGAGAGTAGGATCTGCCTCTTATGTTGCCCCCACTTTTTTTCTGATGTTTACACTGGTTTCTGGCTATAGTCAGGCTGGGACCCTGCTAATCAGGGCCCCAGCCTCTCTGTTCTCTCTAAACGATTTGGAGTGCACTCTAGGTGCACTAGTGATTGGATACTGTGGTACCTTATGAGTCCCTAGTATATGGTACCCTAGGTACCAAGGGCATAGGTACTCCACAGGCCTACCAGGGGCTGCAGCATGTATTATGCCACCCCTGGGAAGCAGACTAAATCTGACACCACAGGCCTGCTACTGCAGCCTGAGTGAGGAAGTGCTAGCACCCCTCACTGAGATATAGGTTCCCTATATCTCTCCTGCACACATAACCCTATCAGTCACCCCTAAGGCAGGCCCTATCAATCCTGAGGGCAGGGTGCTTGGCTTCTATGTGAGGGGGTGCCTCTGCCTGAGCAGGGCCCCTCTGCAGCTCTCAGAGTCCATTCTCTGGTGCTGTTTGTGGATGCGGTTAAACCATATACTTTTAAGTGCATTATATCCTCGCGGTAAAATGCTAACTTTGGAATGGCTGCATCGAAACATGTCGTGTTTGGTGTCAAACACCTTGGAATACTACCCCCACGCCAGTCCTGGCGGCGGGGGTAGCATTCCACCCTTCTAGAGGGATAGACATGTACCTACTGTGGAAACGCAGTAGAATCCGACAGAGCCCTGGCATCACAAAATGGATGCCACCAGTCACAGACACTGGGCTGCCCTCCTGCTGATGACCAACACTCGCAGTGGAGGGAGCCCAACAATAGATATCCTGTCCCAAGGGGTGTGACCACCTCCCGGACAGGGTTTAGTGTATTGGGGCTGGGTGGGTGCACTCTTAGAGTGCTTTGAAGTCCTGCACTGGGGGAGCAGAAGGCTCCTCTGTGCATATGCCAGTTCAAACCGGCTCAGGGGCTACCTGTCCCTGCTCTGGCACAAAACTGGACAAAGGAAAGTGGGTGTAGCCACCCACTCCCCTGACCCTCCCATAGGTAGGGTCATAGAGCTAGTCCCTCCCCTCCTTTTAGTATAAGAGGGGGAACCTGTGCATTGCACCCTAGATTTCCCTGGACGACGCTCTACAAGAAGAATCCCGGACCTTCGACGTTCCACTACCTTTGGAAGACTGAAGAATCTCCCTTGGAGTCAAGGAGTGACTCCCTGCTTGGCAGGCACCAAAAACTACAAACGACGGTCGCAAACTATGCCGCTCCTGCCGGAGTCCGAAGTCCCTGCAGCCCAAGAAGTGGATTTCCTGACTTCTCAAAGGCCATCGTGAGTCCCCAGTGAAGCTGAGGCCAGTGGACCCCAAGAGTAATGAGGAACCACGACCCCTGGGTACCGTGCACTATTGTCGAGTGCAACCCCTTCACAATGTTCCACGAACTTGTGCTTTGGACCACGTGTGGTCCCAGCCTCCAGCAGGAATCCCTCCTAAGATCAGAGGCCTACCACGTCCCGAGTGACCGTGGGCCCCTGTGAGAGAATCCTCCCGAGGCATCTTTGCGATCCCTTGCCAGCCGGCTTGTGGGTCCCCAGAAGACTTCCTAAAGAAACCGAAGGGCTCCCCTGGTTGTTCCAGGCCTGCCCTGACTTACCCTTGCTGGGTGAGTTCCACAGACCTTGCTGGTCTGCGCCATCGCCTATTCACACTTTCCCCAAGACTTGCTGTTACCAAGGCTTGTTGGCTCCGATCGAGTTGCCGACACCGCAGTAAGCCGCAGACATCGTGTACACACCGAATTCAGCTCCTGGTTGTCGTCAACACCTCCTGGACCTCGTGGCTGAAGAGTCAAGGCAAGTGTGAACAACCTGAACCCTGCGACGACGGTGGGCATTCATCTTCCTTGCCCTAAGTCACTGCCAAGTGACTTTGAACACTGTCCCCTCTGCTTTCAGGTCATCCTTCCACCGAATCCAGGCTTGGATTCCACCGGACACTTCTTCAAACCATCACAAGCAGCAAGTCTTCTTTGGTCGCCATTGAAAACGACGCCGCGACCCGACACCAAAGGACACCTGTGCACCCGGCTTCCCTGGGTGAGGTAACTCCAGCACTACGGTGCTCCTGTGGGTGTGGGCCCTCGAACTACTTACCCTGTAAGTGACTTGCTTGTAGGTTCACCAGAAGTGTCCTAAAACTCTAACTTTCTAAGTGCGATAATTGCATTGACTCGTACAGGGTTCGCGTCTGTGTTAGACACACCGCGTCCATCTCCTTTGCAACACTATCTAGAACTGTATCCTTCGACTCGTACTGAGTCCGATCGGTGTTCGCCTCGAACACACAAAGGACCTGTAACTCCGAGTTCTCCATTGCACTGACTCGCACCAGGTTCGCGCCTGTGTTAGACACAGCGCGTCCAACTCCCTTGCAATACCATCTGTAACCGCGTCCTTCGACTCGTACAAGGACCGATCGGTGCGTTCGCCTCGAACACGCAAGGGACCTTTAACATTGATATTTCAATCGCGTCTGAGTGCATAGACTCGTACAGGATTCGCATCGGTGCCAGGTCACTGCGTCCGTCCCCTGTGGGTCTCCTACAACTACCTGGGGTGGTTCTTGGGGGTCCCTCGATTCTAGATGCCCTAGACCTAGGTCTAGCAAACTAAGATTGTAATATTCAATTGTGCTAAACTTATCCTGTTAATATTTGACTTGTACATATGTTCCTATCCTCTAATCTCATAAAGAGATTAGTAGAGAGTGTTTATTAATAAATACATATATGTTTGATATATATACCTATGTGGTGTCTTTTCATTTGGTGATTCAAGAGATTGTGTGGTAAAACAAGCTGCTTTACATTCCTTCAAGACTTAGCCTGAAGGCTGCTCTCCACAGCTACCACTAGGATAGCTTTCTATAAAGGTTGTCTTAAACCTATCTACCATAAGAGTCGAATTGTTCTGGTGCAAGGAGTCCACTTTAATTAGTGAACAGCATATACCAGGCCAACTTCTCACATTGGTGGGCAGCGTGTGGGATTCCAGCTTGCTATTGTTTTACCAGAAAATCTCTATTTGAATTACTAACTGAAAACCACTATAGGTACTTAAGGTACATATAAAGTCAAGCTTAGTATCGATAAGTTCTACTGAACTTAGAGCTGTGTGCCAAGGGATAGCACACCCTTTCTACAGCTCAAGCTAGTATCAGTAGGCCACAAACTAGTGTAGGTAGTACAACACTGCACAACACTAGAATGTCCTTAAAGGGTGGAACCAGTGGATCCACTCAGCCTCAGTATAAGGACATGGCTTTCTCTGACTTGAGAGCCATGTGTGTTGAAAGACACCTGAGACTAGGACAGAGTCCCTCAACCCTGCACCTGATAGATCTGCTGACAGCAGATGATCTTAGATTGGCTCTAGGAGCCAATGGGTCTGAATCAGTGGGTGGGTCAATTACAGTATCTGGGTCAGACGATGAAAATCCGAATGACCAGGACTCTGTGATTGAAGGGCCAGGCCTCAAGGGGCCTGAAAAGGACAGAGGATTTCTCCCTAAGAGAACTGACAGAGTGGAGGAGAGGCATAGGTCCCCTTCCAGGGAATCTGAGCACTCTTATCACTCTGGCAGAGAATTTGTCCACCAGAGGAACTCATACTTTCCCATAAGAGAGACCTCCTCTGAAAGAATGTGCAAACTGCTGCAGTATGAGGAAGCAAGAGTTGCCCTCAGAACCAAGCAGTTGGCACTGGATAGAGAAGCCCTGGAGATCCAGAGAGCTTCTCGACGAGAGGGGTTAGAACCCCTTGGTGGCAGCAACAGTGTCCCTAGAGGCAGAGATTCTATTCCAGACCATAGGAACCTGAGCAAGGTTGTTCCTCCCTACCAGAGTGGGGATGATATCCACAAGTGGATAACTGCTATGGAGAGGGCCTGTCGAGTACAGCAGGTCCCCCAGAAGCAGTGGGCAGCAATCTTGTGGCTCTCCTTTTCAGATAAAGGTAGAGACAAGCTCCTCACTGTTAGAGAAGAGGATGCTGATGATTATGAAGTCCTGAAGAGTGCACTGATAGATGGGTTTGGCTTAACCACTGAACAGTACAGGTTAAAGTTCAGAGACACCCAGAAGGCACAGACTTAGGACTGGACTGACTTTGTTGATTGTGCAACCAAGGCTCTGGAGGGTTGGCTGGTTGGCAGTAGGGTTACTGATTTTAAGGGATTGTATAATCTGATGATGAGAGAACAAATCCTTAATAATTGCCAGAACCAGTTGTTGCATCAGTACCTGGTGGACTCGGATCTGACCTCTCCCCAAGAATTGGGAAAGAAGGCAGACAAGTGGGTCAGAACCAGGGTGAGGCAGAAACCCCAGAACCAAGGGGTGACACCAAGAAGCAAGATCCTAAGGGCTCTGAGAAAGGTGGGGATAAGTCAAAAAACCAGAAGTCTTCACAAGGGCCCCAAAAATCTGCATCTGGTGGGGAGTCACAATCCAACAAGGGAAAAGGCCAAAAGAAGCCCTGGTGCAAATTCTGTAAACAGAAAGGGCACTGGACTTCTGACTGTAACAAGTCCAAAGACCAAACCACCACCACTCCTGCCCCTAAGGCAACTGTTCCCCCTAGTTCCGCTACTGGTGGAGGTGGTACACAGAATAAGGGTGTAGTAGGGTTGACCCTGGGTTCTGAAGTGGACTCTGACCTAGTCAGAGTGCCCACTCAGGCAATGCTGATTTGTGAGGGAGACCTTAATATGTCCTTCCTAGTGAGTCCCAGTAATCTGGGCAAATACAAACAGCAGCCTGTAATAAATGGCAAACAGGCTTTGGCATTTAGGGACACAGGTGCTAGTGTCACCATGGTGGCAGAGGATCTTGTGGACCCTGGACAGATCATCCTGGGCGAAATGTACCAGGTGACCAATGCAAGCAACGTCAAGACCAACCATAGTCTGGCAGTTGTGAATTTCTCCTGGGGAGGGGTAACTGGCCTCAAGAAGGTTGTAGTCAGTGCAGACCTCCCTGTCGAATGTCTATTGGGCAAGATCTAGAGACTTCAGCCTGGTCTGAAGTAGAGTTATGGACTCATGCTGAGATGTTGGGCATCCCTGCAGAGGTATTTGCTGTGACCAGGTCACAAGCAAGAATGCATGACACTGAACCAGCTCTGGATCCTGGAACAATGGACCAGATGCTTCCCAAGAGGAGGAGCAGTAGGGTAAAGGCAGTGCCTTCCCCTCTGTCTCAGATCACAGATTCACCCCCAGAGGGAGGTGAAGCAGATCCTGAAGAAGGAACTGCCCCAGAGGGACTTGAGCCTGATCAGGTTGAGTTCTTGGGGGCAGGGGGCCCTTCTAGGGAAGATCTGAGGAAGGAGCAACAGTGCTGCCCCTCTCTTGAACCCCTCAGACAGCAGGCTGCTGCTGAGGCTGCTGGGAGTGCTAGTGGGTCCCATAAAGTTTATTGGGATGAGGGACTCCTATATTCTGAAGGTAGAGACCCAGCCCCTGGAGCCACCAGGAGGTTGGTAATACCTCAGAAGTTTAGGGGGTTCCTCTTGACTTTAGCACATGACATCCCTTTAGCAGGACACTTGGGCCAAAACAAGACCTGGGACAGGCTTGTTCCACATTTTCATTGGCTACATATGTCAGAGGACACTAAGGAGTTTTGTCGCTCCTGTGTCACATGCCAAGCCAGTGGTAAGGCAGGTGGCACAACAAAGGCCCCCCTGATACCACTACCGGTGGTGGGGGTACCCTTTGAAAGGGTAGGGATTGACATTGTTGGTCCCCTTGACCCTCAAACTGCATCTGGGCACAGGTTTATCCTGGTGGTAGTGGATCATGCCACCAGGTACCCAGAAGCAATTCCCCTGAGGACCACCACTGCCCTTGTGGTGGCAAGAGCCCTCATTGGAGTCCTCTCCAGAGTGGGTTTTCCAAAGGAGGTCATTTCTGACAGAGGTACCAACTTCATGTCAGGGTATCTAAAAGCAATGTGGAAGGAGTGTGGTGTAACTTACAAGTTCACCACCCCCTATCACTCACAATGCAATGGTTTAGTTGAACGCTTCAACAAAACCTTGAAAGGAATGATTAAAGGACTCCCAGAGAAGCTTAGGCGGAAATGGGACCTTCTTCTTCCTTGCCTGTTGTTTGCCTACAGAGAGGTCCCACAGAAGGGGGTTGGCTACAGCCCATTTGAGCTTCTGTTTGGGCATCCTGTGAGAGGTCCACTGTGTTTGGTAAAAGAGGGCTGGGAGTTACCTCTCAAGCCCCCAAACAAGATGTGATGGACTATGTACTTGGTCTCCGCTCCCGGATGGCAGAGTACATGAAAAAGGCAACCAAAAACCTGGAGGCCAGCCAAGAATTACAAAAAGCGTGGCATGACCAAAAGGCTGTACTGACTGTATACCAGCCAGGACAGAAAGTGTGGGTGTTGGAGCCTGTGGCCCCAGCAGCCCTCCAGGACAAGTGGAGTGGCCCCCATACAATAGTTGAACAGAAGGGAGAAGTCACCTATCTGGTGAATCTTGGAACTCCCAGGAGCCCCCTGAGGGTGCTCCATGTCAACAGATTAAAGCCATATGTTGACAGGGCTGACATGGGCTTGCTCATGGCAACTGATGAGGACCAGGAGGAGGAGAGTGACCCTCTCCCCGACCTGCTCTCTCAGAACCCTGATGATGGGTCAGTAGATGGTGTTGCTTTGGCAAGCAGCCTCACTGACCATCAGCAAACTGAGTGCAGACAAGTTCTGCAACAGTTTAGACATATGTTTAGCCTGACCCCTAGTCAGACTTCCTGGTGCACCCACGAGGTGGACACTGGAGACAGTCTGCCTGTCAAGAATAAAATCTACAGGCAACCTGACCATGTCAGGGACTGTATCAGGACTGAAGTCCAGAAAATGTTGGAGCTAGGTGTAATTGAGCCTTCAGATAGCCCTTGGGCTAGTCCAGTAGTCCTGGTACCCAAGCCTCATACCCAGGGTGGTAAGAAAGAAATGAGGTTTTGTGTAGACTACAGAGGCCTCAATGCAGTCACTAGGACTGATGCCTATCCCATACCAAGGGCAGATGAGCTGATTGATACTTTGGCCTCAGCCAAGTATCTGAGCACGTTTGACCTAACAGCTGGCTACTGGCAGATCAGATTAGCTGATGATGCAAAAGCCAAGACAGCATTTTCGACCCCTGGTGGGCACTACCACTTTGTGGTGATGCCCTTTGGATTGAAAAATGCACCTTCCACTTTTCAGAGGTTGGTGAATAAAGTTCTGACAGGGATGGAAACTTATTGCTCAGCTTATCTAGATGATATTGCTGTCTTTAGTTCCTCCTGGCAGGATCACCTGGTCCACCTCAGGAATGTGTTGGAGGCCCTGCAGAAGGCAGGCCTCACTATCAAGGCCACTAAGTGCCAGATAGGGCAGAGTCAGGTTGTGTACCTGGGCCACCTTGTAGGTGGAGGCCAGGTTCAGCCTTTACAGAGCAAGATCCAGACCATAATGGAATGGGTTGCTCCAACCACCCAGACACAGGTGAGAGCCTTCTTAGGCCTATCTGGGTACTATAGGAGGTTTGTCAAGGGATATGGATCTATAGTGACCCCCTTGAATGATCTGACCTCAAAGAAAATGCCAAAAAAGTTTCAGTGGACAGCTAGCTGTCAAAAGGCATTTGAAGACCTAAAGCAGGCCATGTGCACTGCCCCCATCTTACAGAGTCCAGACTACACCAAAAAGTTCATTGTCCAAACAGATGCTTCTGAGCTGGGTGTGGGAGCTGTACTGTCTCAACTGTATGATGAAGGTCAAGACCAGCCAGTAGCTTTTATTAGCAGAAGGCTGACCCCTAGAGAGAAACGTTGGTCAGCTATAGAGAGGGAGGCCTTTGCTGTGGTATGGGCCCTGAAGAAGCTGAGGCCATACTTGTTTGGTACTCACTTCATAGTTCAGACCGACCACAAGCCCCTCCTATGGCTTAAACAAATGAAAGGAGAAAACCCAAAACTTTTGAGGTGGTCCATTTCCCTACAAGGGATGGACTATACAGTGGAACATAGACCTGGGACCCAACATGCCAATGCAGATGGACTCTCAAGGTATTTCCACTTTGAACACGAAGACTCAACTGGTCAAGGTTAGTTTAGTGTCCCTGCGTTTGGGGGGGTTGTGTAGGAGAGTAGGATCTGCCTCTTATGTTGCCCCCACTTTTTTCTGATGTTTACACTGGTTTCTGGCTATAGTCAGGCTGGGACCCTGCTAATCAGGGCCCCAGCCTCTCTGTTCTCTCTAAACAATTTGGAGTGCACTCTAGGTGCACTAGTGATTGGATACTGTGGTACCTTATGAGTCCCTAGTATATGGTACCCTAGGTACCAAGGGCATAGGTACTCCACAGGCCTACCAGGGGCTGCAGCATGTATTATGCCACCCCTGGGAAGCAGACTAAATCTGACACCACAGGCCTGCTACTGCAGCCTGAGTGAGGAAGTGCTAGCACCCCTCACTGAGATATAGGTTCGCTATATCTCTCCTGCACACACATATAACCCTATCAGTCACCCCTAAGGCAGGCCCTATCAATCCTGAGGGCAGGGTGCTTGGCTTCTATGTGAGGGGGTGCCTCTGCCTGAGCAGGGCCCCTCTGCAGCTCTCAGAGTCCTTTCTCTGGTGCTGTTTGTGGATGCGGTTAAACCATATACTTTTAAGTGCATTATATCCTCGCGGTAAAATGCTAACTTTGGAATGGCTGCATCGAAACATGTTGTGTTTGGTGTCAAACACCTTGGAATACTACCCCCCCCGCCAGTCCTGGCGGCGGGGGTAGCATTCCACCCTTCTAGAGGGATAGACATGTACCTACTGTGGAAACGCGGTAGAATCCGACAGAGCCCTGGCATCACAAAATGGATGCCACCAGTCACAGACACTGGGCTGCCCTCCTGCTGATGACCAACACTCGCAGTGGAGGGAGCCCAACAATAGATATCCTGTCCCAAGGGGTGTGACCACCTCCCAGACAGGGTTTAGTGTATTGGGGCTGGGTGGGTGCACTCTTAGAGTGCTTTGAAGTCCTACACTGGGGGAGCAGAAGGCTCCTCTGTGCATATGCCAGTTCAAACCGGCTCAGGGGCTACCTGTCCCTGCTCTGGCACAAAACTGGACAAAGGGAAGTGGGTGTAGCCACCCACTCCCCTGACCCTCCCATAGGTAGGGTCATAGAGCTAGTCCCTCCCCTCCTTTTAGTATAAGAGGGGAACCTGTGCATTGCACCCTAGATTTCCCTGGACGACGCTCTACAAGAAGAATCCCGGACCTTCGACGTTCCACTACCTTTGGAAGACTGAAGAATCTCCCTTGGAGTCAAGGAGTGACTCCCCTGCTTGGCAGGCACCAAAAACTACAAACGACGGTTGCAAACTACGCCGCTCCCGCCGGAGTCCGAAGTCCCTGCAGCCCAAGAAGTGGATTTCCTGACTTCTCAAAGGCCATTATGAGTCCCCAGCGAAGCTGAGGCCAGTGGACCCCAAGAGTAACGAGGAACCGCGACCCCTGGGTACCGTACACTATTGTCAAGTGCAACCCCTTCACAACGTTCCACGAACTTGTGCTTTGGACCACGTATGGTCCCAGCCTCCAGCAGGAATCCCTCCTAAGATCAGAGGCCTACCACGTCCCGAGTGACCCTGGGCCCCTGTGAGAGAATCCTCCCAAGGCGTCTTTGCGATCCCTTGCCAGCCGGCTTGTGGGTCCCCAGAAGACTTCCTAAAGAAACCGAAGGGCTTCCCTGGTTGCTCCAGGCCTGCCCTGACTTACCCTTGCTGGGTGAGTTCCACAGACCTTGCTGGTCTGCGCCATCGCCTCTTCACACTTTCCCCAAGACTTGCTGTTACCAAGGCTTGTTGGCTCTGATCGAGTTGCCGACACCGCAGTGAGCCGCAGACATCGTGGGACACGCCGAATCCAGCTCCTGGTTGTCGTCGACGCCTCCTGGACCTCGTGGCTGAAGAGTCAAGGCAAGCGTGTACGACCTGAACCCTGCGACGACGGTGGGCATTCATCTTCCTTGCCCTGAGTCACTGCAAAGTGACTTTGAACACTGTCCCCTCTGCTTTCAGGTCATCCTTCCACCGAATCCAGGCTTGGATTCCACCGGACACTTCTTCAAACCATCACAAGCAGCAAGTCTTCTTTGGTCGCCATTGAAAACGACGCCGCGACCCGACACCAAAGGACACCTGTGCACCCGGCTTCCCTGGGTGAGGCAACTCCAGCACTACAGTGCTCCTGTGGGTGTGGGCCCTCGAACTACTTACCCTGTAAGTGACTTGCTTGTAGGTTCACCAGAAGTGTCCTAAAACTCTAACTTTCTAAGTGCGATAATTGCATTGACTCGTACAGGGTTCGCGTCTGTGTTAGACACACCGCGTCCATCTCCTTTGCAACACTATCTAGAACTGTATCCTTCGACTCGTACTGAGTCCGATCGGTGTTCGCCTCGAACACACAAAGGGCCTGTAACTCCGAGTTCTCCATTGCACCGACTCGCACCAGGTTCGCGTCTGTGTTAGACACAGCGCGTCCAACTCCCTTGCAATACCATCTGTAACCGCGTCCTTCGACTCGTACAAGGACCGATCGGTGTGTTCGCCTCGAACACGCAAGGGACCTTTAACATTGATATTTCAATCGCGTCTGAGTGCATAGACTCGTACAGGATTCGCATCGGTGCCAGGTCACCACGTCCGTCCCCTGTGGGTCTCCTACAACTACCTGGGGTGGTTCTTGGGGGTCCCTCGATTCTAGATGCCCTAGACCTAGGTCTAGCAAACTAAGATTGTAATATTCAATTGTGCTAAACTTATCCTGATAATATTTGACTTGTACATATGTTCCTATCCTCTAATCTCATAAAGAGATTAGTAGAGAGTGTTTATTAATAAATACATATATGATTTTTATATATACCTGTGTGGTGTCTTTTCATTTGGTGATTCAAGAGATTGTGTGGTAAAACAAGCTGCTTTACATTCCTTCAAGACTTAGCCTGAAGGCTGCTCTCCACAGCTACCACTAGGATAGCTTTCTATAAAGGTTGTCTTAAACCTATCTACCATAAGAGTCGAATTGTTCTGGTGCAAGGTGTCCACTTTAATTAGTGAACAGCATATACCAGGCCAACTTCTCACACTCTTACTCACTATGCTATTGTAAATCGTGAAAGGGTCCCCCAAACCGCCAAATAATATTAACGACTTCCTCTAGCACCCAGACACCAGGGATCTGGTATCAGGGTCATTTGTTTAGATATTTATGTTGCAATAAATATTTATTATGAATTTTAGAGGTTGGTTTTAAAGGTTATTTGGCATTTGAAAAGTGAATGAATATTTTAATCAGAATATTTGATTTTAAATTCTTTTTTCAACTACATAATTTCTAGGGGTTATGGTCTGGATGAGGGATCGTCTAGGTTACAAGAGAATGCATGAGTTCCATGACCCACTATGGGTATGATGTAGTATGGTTTTGTTGCAATTATTGCACTTACATGGATGAGTATTGCACTTATATATTTACTTATTTATTTACTCTTTTATACATCTGCTATTAGTGGGTTTGATGCAATTTACCCTGTCATCTAGTCTTTAGACCTGCTGATGATGGAACTTTCCGTGGCACTTCCTGTGATATGACAATTGCACATTTGCACTGAGCCGCATTACTTTGCACTATTGCGTGTACTTTGTACACCGCTTCAGCGGCAATATTTTGGGTATTGGCTTTGCCGTCTGGATATGAGGATTCTATAATGCACTATGCACTTTACTTAGGTAATCCATACCATTCGTGCTTCTGGCCCCACTATGGGGATGTATTCGAATTTGCCTACTTTGCACATGATGTTTTTGCACTGTTGCAGTTTTTGCACGTCTATCTAAATTGTATGACAGTTCAAAGCCACTAAACAGAATTATGATCGTAATACATATATGCAATGATGTATTAATGTATGTTTTCTATGTCTATTGGCCCTACGGTCACGTGATGCTCATTACTTGCACTTTAAATTTGGTGGCTTTCCCTGACAGCGTCATGTGATCAAGGCCTTTCTGGGGCCGAAACGCGTCATGGCGGTGCGTGGTGTCACTATGGATTAAAATAAATACCTTTTTGCACGCAGCTATCTGGGTCCGTGTTCGTCTTTCCTGGAAGCCTGGATGTTTAGAGACGGAGTTCCTTGCATATATATATATATATATATATCCTACTGACGGTGGCCAGTAGGTAGTTATAGTTTGGAGCTTGTCTCTATTCAAAAAGTGTTTTTTCTTTTGCCAATATCTTTGGTGCCGTTTGACGAATCTTCGCAAAAGTTTCAAAACGAATGGCCCGCTGAGGTCAGCTCCTGTCTTGTATGTTTCTGAGTGATTCGTCAAGCGGGGGCCGAGAAAAAAAGGGGGTCCCAAAACATGTTTTCTCCATGTTAATTTTCATAGGAAACTTTTGTCGCAGCTACAGCCAGAACTGCTGAACAGAATGACACCAAATTTGGCAGAGAGGTAGCTCTTGGTCCAGAGTGCACTCTTTGTTTTAAATGGTGTAAATCCGTTCAGTAGTTCCTGAGAAATTCATATTTAAACAAAATATGGATATCTGGTGACCGCGGTGGATCCGCGAACCCTCCCGAGCACGAGCTTGACTCTGATTGGCTGTCAACACTTCAAACCAGGAAGTGTTGGCAGCCATCTTGTGATTCGGTTGAACCAAGTCACAAGAAAAAAGGTGAAAAAAGAAGAAAAGGGGGCAGGGTAGAAACATCCTGACCCCGAGGTCAGGATGTTTCTACCCTACCCGGGACCTGGGTGGGCCAGGTCCCGGGGGCATTACAAAATTGTGATACGGGGACCCTGTGGGAACCCCGCAGCTCCGGGGACCGCCACCTTCCCGGGGCTTTTTAATCAAAATAAAGCATGGGGGGGCTCCTGCCCCCCACTCTGCCCCAGGGACCACCACCTCCCTTGGGCATTCCTTAATTATGGTTGGGGGGCCTCTCAGGGGGGCCCCGGGTACTGCCACCTCCCCGGGGCTTTAATGTTTAGATGCAGGGGGCCTCGCACCCCCCCCCCCCACAGCCCCGGGGACCGCCCTGCCATAGCAAACTCCTGCTTCGCTTCATGGAAGCGAGAGCAGAAAAACTGCTCTTGCTTCCATGAAACGAAGCAGAATTGCTTTTGGGCAAAGGGAGCTGCATGTCAGCAGCTCCCTTTGCCCAAAAGCAATGCCGGCTCCTGCAGGAGGCAGGGAGCCAGTAGGGACCGCAGGGACCTTGGGGCTTCCCCCGCGGTCCCCAAACAGAGGCTATGCCCCAGGGGATGGGGTCCCCGGGGCCCAAAAATGGCCCAGGAGGGGGCCATTCAGCCCCCCTCCCTTTTTAATTTTGAAAGAAAAATAAATAAATAAGGGAAGGCCCCGGAAGATGGTGTCCCCGGGGCCAAAATTGGCCAGAGGAGGGGGGCCACGCGGCCCCCCTCCAAAATTCTTAAAAAAAAGGCTGGGCAGGCCCAGGGGGATGGGGTCCCCGGGGCCAAAAATGGCCAGAGGAGGGGGGCCACGCGGCCCCCCTCCAAAATTCTTTTTTAAAAACAGCTGGGCAGGCCCCGGGGATGGGGTCCCCGGGGCCAAAAGTGGCCCAGGGAAGGGGGGCCACGCAGCACCCTTTCCATAAAAAAACTTTTCTCAAGTCCCTGGGGGATGGGGTCCCTGGGGCCAAAATCGGCCTGGGGGGGGTCCGTAAGGGCCCCTCCCCTTTAAAAGAAATTAATAAATATCGGCCTAGCCCCGGGGGATAGGGTCCCCGGGGCCATAATCGGCCTCAGGAGGGGGGCCACGCGCCCCCTCCCTTTTTAATATATATATATATATTTTTTTTAAATGGCTCAGGCACCGGGGGTGGGGTTCCCGGGGCCCAAAAGGGTGAAGGAAAGGGGGGCCACACAGCCCCCCTTCCTAAAAAAAGAAAAAAGAAAAGAAACCGACAAGTCGCCGGAGACCCTACCCCCTCCCTGAACCACTCTGCAAGCGCACCTCCTGGTGAGTTCTGGGTTGGGGGATGAAGACCCCTTCACTGGTGAGAGTCCTTAGGGGCCAACTAGGCCACCAGGTACCTCCAGTAAGCCCCACACAGTGTGATTGCTGAGAGTGGTAGGAGGCCACGCCCCTTTTTACACCACTCTGCAAATGCGCCTCTTGGCGCATTGCTGGTGGGGTGATGAGGTTCTCTTGTGTCCGGAGGACCTCAGGACTAAAGTGGACTTCATCCCCCAAGCAGCAGTGTGCCAAGAGGCGCGTTTGCAGAGTGGTGTAAAAAGGGGGTGTGGCCTGTGACCACTATCAGCAATGTAGCTATGTGGGGCTTACTAGAGGTAGCAAGAGGGCTAGTTAGCCCCCAGGGACCCTCAGGAGGCAAGGGGACTTCATCCCCCAACTAAGAGCGCACCAGGAGGTGCGTTTGCAGAGTGCTGGTGAAAGGGGGCGTGGTCTGTGTCCACCTCTCAGCAATCCCACTGTGTGGGGCTTACTGGAGGTAACAGGTAGGCTAGATGGCCCCTTAGAACACCAGCAGCAAAGGGGACTTCAATCCCCATCCAAGAGCGCAAGAATGCAATAGGTCTCGCATTTGCGAAAGTTAGGGCTAGTGGCACTGTAAATTTAAACATTTTTTACTAATGTTTTTTGGAGTGGAGTGGATGTACGTTGTGTGTAGTGGAATTATGTGGTATGTTGTGCAGTGAAATTATATGGATAGAAAGTATGTGGTATTTAGGGTATAGGAATTATGTAGAGTGGGATTATGTGTTATGGAGAGTAATTATGTGGTATGGTAGTCTGTGTTGTGGAGTAGTAACCTCAGGTTTAGTCTTCCTCGTTTCCATCGAAGCTAAACTATAAACTCAATGAGACAAAAAAAGAAGGAACCACTGAGGAGCACTTCTGGACCTAGTCGGAGGTATGAGCAGGGCCACTGGAATTATGCGACTGTTCGGCTGTACCGATTTTCACATAATTAGACATTTTCCGCATTTACCACATAATCCATCATCTGCTGCATAATCTGCAGATTTGAACAAAAAAAAACCTTGTTTCTAGCTCAAACGGTTCAAACGTTACCACAAAATGCAGCGACAAGTGTTACAGCATGGTGGAAGGCCCTTTGCAAACCTGGAATGGTCACCTGTTACTTATTGCTAAATGTGAGTGTTAAATTGGTACTAATGATGTGCAAACCACTCTTGCTTCTTTCTGTGCCTCTCCTGCCTCTTTCTGCATTTCTCTTGCTTCTTTGTGCACCTTTCTTTTTCTGCACTTCTCTTGCCTCTTTCTGCATTTCTGTTGCTTCTTTCTGCACTTCTCTTGCCTCTTTCTGCATTTCTGTTGCTTCTTTCTGCACTTCTCTTGCTTCTTTCTGCACCTCTGTTGCTTCTTTCTGCACTTCTCTTGCTTCTTTCTGCACCTCTATTGCTTCTTTCTGCACCTCTATTGCTTCTTTCTGCAACCCTCTTTCCGCACCTCTCTTGCCTGTTTCTGCAACTCTCTTGCCTCTTTCTGCAGTTCTCGTGCCTCGTTCTGCACCTCCGTTGCTTTTTTCTGCATTTCTCTTGCCTCTTTCTGCACCCCTCTTGCCAGGTCCTGTACTTCTCTTGCTTTTATCTGCACCTCTCTTGTTTCTTTCTGCAACTCTCTTGTCTCTTTCATCACTTCTTTTACTTCTTTCTACACCTCTGTTGCTTCTTTCAGCACTTCTCTTGCCTCTTTCTGCACTTCTCTCGCCTGTTTCTGCACCTCTCTTGCCTCTTTATGCACCTCTGTTGCCTATTTCCACAACTCACTTGCTTCTTTTTGCACACCCCTTGGCTCTTTCTGCACCCCTCTTCCCTCTTTCTGTATCTCTCGCCTTTTTCTGCACCCCTGGTCCCTCTTTCTGCACCTCTTCTGCCTGTTTCTGCACCTCTGTTGCCTCTTTCTGCACTTCCCTTGCCTCTTTCTGCACCTTCGTTGCTTGTTTCTGCACTTCTCTTGCCTCTTTCTGCTCCCCTTTTCCCTCGTTCTGCACCTCTGTTGCCTGTTTCTGCACGTCTCTTGCCTCTTTCTGCACTTCTCTTGCTGCTTTCTGCACTCCTCTTTCTGCACCTCTTGCCTCTTTCTGCAGTTCTCTTGCATCTTTCTGCAGTACTCTTGTCTCTTTCTGCACCTATCTTGCTTCTTTCTGCACTTCTCTTGCCTCTTTCTGCACCTCCGTTGGTTCTTTGTGCAATTTCCTTGCTTTTTTCAGCATCTCTCTTGCTTCTTTCTGCACCCCTCTTGCCTCTTTCTGCACCCCTCTTAGCTCTGTCTGCACCTCTCTTGCAAGTTTCTGCAACCCTCTTGCTTCTTTCTGCACTTCTCTTGCCTCTTTCTGCACCCCTCTTGTCTGTTTCTGCACCTCACTTGCCTCTTTCTGCACCTCTATAGCCTCTTTCTGCACTTCTCTTGCTTTTTTCTGCACCTCTCTTGTTTCTTTCTGCAACTCTCTTGTCTCTTTCATCACTTCTCTTGCTTCTTTGTGTAGGAGAGTAGGATCTGCTTCACATGGGTACCCCCACTTTTTGCTGATGCTTCACTGTTTTTCGACTTTAGTCTGGCTGGGGCCCTGCTAATCAGAACCCCAGCCTAGCTGCTTCCTCTCTAAAATGGTTTCCATGTGCCTTAGGCACATCTCTGATTGGAATCTGGAGTGCCCTTATAAGTCCCTAGTATATGGTATACTATGTACCCAGGGCATAGGTACCTCAGAGGCCTGCCAGGGGCTGAAGCATGTATTGTGCCACCCCTGGAAGGCCAACCAAAAGGACACCACAGGTCTGCTACTGCAGCCTGGGTAAGGTGGTGCATGCACCCCTTACAGTGATATAGGTTACCTATATCACTACATACATACACACATATAAACCTATAAGTCACTCCTATGGCAGGCCTTGTCAATCCTGAAGGCAGAGTGCTTGGTTCCTATGTGAGAGGGTGCCCCTGCATGAGCAGAGCCCCTCTGCAGCGTTCGGAGACCCTTCTCTGATGCTGTTTGTAGTGCAGCCTGACCATATACTCTTAAGCGCATTATAACCTCGCGTTAAATGCTAACTTTGGGATGGCTGCACGGAAACATGTTGTGTTTGGTGTCAAACATCTTGGAATACTACCCCCCGCCAGTTCTGGCGGCGGGGGTAGCATTCCACCCTTCTAGAGGGAGAGACATGTACACACCGGCCTGCCCGGTAACTTCTTTCCAAGCCCTGGCATCACAAAATGGATGCCGCTGCCACAGACACGAGTCTGGCATCCTGCTGCTGACCGAAACTCCGGCAGGGAGGCCTGGACAATAGGTTTCCTGTCCCAGGGAGGTGTAACCACATCCCCAGACAGGATAGTGTGTATTGGGGCTGGGCGGGAGCACTCTCTGGTGCTTTGAAGTCCTGCACTGGGGGCACATTTGGTGTCCCTGTGCATACCCCAGTTCAAACCGGCTCAGGGGCTTCCAGTCCCTGCTCTGGTGCGAAACTGGACAAAGGGAAAGGGGTGTAACCACCCCTCTGCCCTGACCCTCCCATAGGTGGGTCCCCAGAGTATGTCCAACCCCCTAACTTGGTATAAGTATGGGACCCCAGTCCTTAGGACTTTAGATTTACCTGGACGAAACTCTGACACAGAATCCTGGACCTTCGACGCTCTACTTTAAGATTAGAGGACTGAAGAATCTCCCTTGGGGTCAAGGAGTGACTCCCCTGCTTGGCAGGCACCAATGAAGCAATTGTCCAGTCTGCATCGCTGAAGCTCCTGCTGGACGCCGAAGTCTTTGCATCACCAGAGGTAGATTTCCAGACTTCGCCGAGGCTACCCTGAGTCCCCAGCAAAGCTGAGGCCCGTGACTATCGTGGGTAATGTGCAACAGTGACCCCTGGACACCATGTACTTTTGTAAGTGCATCCTCTTCTGGGTCTCCCACGAAGTTGTGCTTTGGGCTTCGAGTAGCCCCAGCCTCCAGCACTGACTGCACCGAAGATCACTGGCCTCCACTCCACGAGTGTCCTGTGAGCCAGCTCCAAGTGCGTCCACTTGAGGCTCCTTTGCGGTCGCTAGTCCATTGGCTAGTAGGCCCTCCCGAAGGCCAATCTTCTTCTGCTTAGACTTCCTGGTTGCTCCAGGCGTGCCCTGACTTACCGTCACTGGGTGAGTCCCACAGACCTTGCTGGTCTGCACCATCGTCCTTCTTCCATTTCCACAAGACTTGCCGTTGCCAAGGCTTGTTGGGTCCAATCCGGTCGCCGATACCCCTGCAATCGACAGACTTTGTGGGACAGCTCGAATCCAGCTCCTGGTTGTCGTCGACACCTCCTGGACCTTGTGGCTGAAGAGTCAAGACGACCATCAACCTACCTGAAGCACTCGACATCGGTGGGCATCTGCTCATCGCCTTCCTGGTCACTGGCTAGTGACCCAGACTCTGTCCCCTCTGCTTTCAGGTTCTTCAGATCTTCGATCCACCTTTGGATCCACCCGAACACTTTCGACTTGGCCGCCAGCAGCACTTTGCAGCAGATCGCCATTTGAAACGACGACGAAACCCGACCCCGAAAGACACCTATGCACCCGGCTTCCCTGGGTGAGGTAACTCAAGTACTCCAGTGCTCCCGTGGGTATAGACTCTAGAACAACCCAGTTCTAAAGGGGTTTGCTCCAAGTCCTCCTCTAAGTGTCCCTTTTCTTTAAAATTCCAACCGCGACTTTCCCCATAGAAGTCAACGGCGATTCGCGGCTGTGTTCTCACACTGCACGCGTCCCCCGTGGGTCCCCTGTGTCACTACCTTGGGTGGTTCCTTGTGGTCCAAGCACTTCTACAGGCTCTAGGCCTTGTGTCTAGCTCAGTTGTGGTTCTTATACCACTTTATTGGTATATGGTTTGGTACGCCCCTAGGGCTCAAACGTGTATTTGTGCTATTACTGTAGATAACTAACTTATAACTTATGTACTTCGAACTCTAGCCTCATAAAGAGACTAGAGGGGTGTGTTTAGCAATAAATACATAGCTGCTTTACATTCCTTCAAGACTTAGCCTGAAGGCTGCTCTCCATAGCTACCACTAGGATAGCTTTCAATAAAGGTTGTCTTTAACCTATCTCCAATAAGGGGTTGTTTGGACTGGAGCAAGGTGCCCACTATAATTAGTGGACAGCATATGCCAGGCCAACTTCTCACATTGGTGGCAGCGGTGGGATTCCAGCTTGCTATTGTTTTACCACATAATCTCAATTGAATTGATCAACTGAAAACCACTAAGGGTACCTTAGGTACATATAAATCAAGCTTAGTATACAGTAAGTTCTACTGAACTTAGAGTTGTGTGTTAAGGGATAGCACACCCTTTCTACAACTCAAGAGAGTTTAGTAGGCCACACTAGAGTAGGTAGTGCATACACCACACCTCACTAGTAATGTCTTCAAAGCCAGGACCCAGTGAGACCTTGCCAGAAGCCAGTGGGCTTCTTCCCTCCAAGTATGATAAACTCCCATTCTTGGAATTGAGAGCATTATGCAATACTAGGAAGCTGCAGGCAGGCAAAAGTGCCAGCACCCAACACCTCAGAGAGGTGCTACTAGCTGATGATCTCAGCAGGCCCCTAGGGTCTGAAGGGGTAGGCAGAGAGGGTGGGGCAGAACAGGAGGAAGGGGTCAGGGGTGAAGAAACCCAGGCCCCCCCCCTCTGAAACTGGCCAGGAAGGTGACAATGACCTTGCCCTGGAGAACCCAGCTATTCCTGTGGATGGAGAGGAGGATCAGAATGACCTCACCTTTGTCCCCCCAGGAAGAGTTGAGTGTGCCAAGAAGGGATAGATCTCCTTCTCAGGAGTCTAACCACTCTGACACCTCAATAGGGACCTCTGTCTCTTCTCATAGGAGAGAATCCTCTCATGACAGGAGAAAGAGACTGATTCAGTATGAGCAAGCCCAGCTTGAGCTCAGAAAACAGCAGTTGGCTATAGACAGGGAGTCCCTAGATCTCTACAAAGAGAGAAAAAGGATGGGACTAGAGTCCCATGGTGGCAGCAATTTCCCCAGAGATAGGGAAAGGTCTTATGACCATAGAAACCTGAGCAAGATTGTCCCTCCCTACCAGAGTGGGGATGACATCCACAAATGGATAACTGCACTGGAGAGGGCCTGTAAAGTACAGAGGGTCCCTCAGGAGCAGTGGGCAGCAATCTTGTGGCTCTCCTTTGCAGACAAAGGTAGAGATAAGCTCCTCACTGTTAGAGAGGAGGATGCTGATAATTACACAGTCTTAAAGAGTGCTCTGATTGATGGGTTTGGCCTAACCACTGAACAATACAGGTTAAAGTTCAGAGATACCCAAAAAGCACAGACTCAAGACTGGGTGGACTTTGTTGATTGTTCTGCCAAGGCTCTGGAAGGTTGGTTATTGGGCAGTGAGGTATGTAATTTCACAGGATTGTACAATCTTATCATGAGGGAGCAGATTCTTAATAATTGTCAAAATCAGCTGTTGCATCAGCACCTGGTGGACTCTGATCTGACCTCTCCCCAAGAATTGGGAAAGAAGGCAGACGAATGGGTCAGAACCAGGGTGAGGCAGAAGGTACAGAACCAAGGTGGTGACCCTAAGAAGCAAGATTCTAAAAACTCTGAGAAGGGTGGGGAGAAGGGTAAAGACCAAAAGTCTTCACAAGGCCCCCAAAAATCTTCTTCAGGTGGGGATTCACAGTCTAACAAGGGAAAAGGCCAAAAGAAACCATGGTGCAAGGTCTGTAAGCAAAAGACCCACTGGACCAGTGATTGCACCAAGTCCAAAGACTCTACTCCAGCCCCCACCAATGCCCCTAAGGCACCTGCTCCCCCTAGTGCAGTTACAGTTGGTGGTGGGACTACACAAGCCAAGGGTTTAGTAGGGTTGACCCTGGGTAAAGAGATGAGCTCTGACCTATTCAGAGAACTCACTCAGGCTGTTCTAGTCTGTGATGGAGGCATGGATGTGACCTCCTCTGTGAGTCCCAGTAATCTGGGCAAGTACAGACAACAGCCATTGATAAATGGAAAAGAGGCTTTGGCATTTAGGGACACAGGGGCAAGTGTCACCATGGTGACACAAGACCTTGTGGATCCTGGGCAGATTATACTTGGTGAAATGTACCAAGTGACCAATGCAAGCAATGTCAGAACAGACCATACTCTGGCAGTTGTTAACTTCTCCTGGGGAGGGGTAACTGGCCTTAAGAAGGTTGTGGTAAGTGCAGACCTACCAGTTGAATGCTTGCTTGGCAATGATTTGGAAACTTCAGCTTGGGCAGAAGTGGAGCTCAGGACCCATGCAGAAATGCTGGGCATCCCTGCAGATGTGTTTGCTGTGACCAGGTCACAAGCCAAAATGTCTAACACTGAACAGGCCTTGGATTCTGGAATAATGGACCAAGTGCCCTCCAAGAAGAGGAGTAGTAGGGTAAAGGCAGTGCCTTCCCCCTTGGCTCAGAAGGAAGATCAGTCTCTTGAGGGGGATGATCTCAGTCCTGAGGAAGGAACTGTCCCAGAGGAGCTTGAACCTGACCAGGTTGAGTTCTTGGGGACATGGGGCCCTTCCAGGGCAGATCTGAGCCAGGAGCAGCAGAGCTGCCCCTCTCTTGAACCCCTCAGACAGCAAGCTGCTGCTGAGGCTGCTGGGAAAGCTAGTGGTCCCCATACAGTGTATTGGGATGATGGACTCTTGTACTCAGAGTGTAGAGACCCCAAGCCTGGTGCCACCAGGAGGTTGGTTATACCTCTGAAGTTCAGGGGCTTCCTATTGACCCTAGCCCATGACATTCCCTTAGCAGGTCACCTGGGCCAGAACAAGACTTGGGACAGAATTGTCCCTCACTTTCACTGGTCCCACATGTCTGAAGACACCAAGGAGTTTTGTCGCTCCTGTGTAACCTGCCAGGCCAGTGGCAAGGCAGGTGGCACTACAAAGGCCCCCTGATACCACTACCTGTGGTGGGGGTTCCCTTTGAGAGGGTGGGGATTGACATTGTTGGTCCCATGGATCCCCAAACAGCATCTGGGCACAGGTTTATCCTGGTGGTAGTGGATCATGCCACCAGGTACCCAGAGGCTATTCCCCTTAGGACCACTACAGCACCTGTGGTGGCAAGAGCCCTCCTGGGAATTTTCTCAAGAGTGGGCTTCCCTAAGGAGGTTGTATCAGACAGGGGTGCTAACTTTATGTCTGGATACTTGAAAGCAATGTGGAAGGAGTGTGGAGTGACTTACAAGTTCACCACACCCTATCACCCACAATGCAATGGTTTAGTTGAGAGATTCAACAAAACCTTGAAGGGCATGATTAAAGGGCTCCCAGAAAAGCTTAGGTGAAGATGGGACATACTCTTGCCCTGCCTTTTATTTGCATACAGGGAGGTGCCTCAAAAGGGGTTGGCTACAGCCCTTTTGAACTTTTGTTTGGTCACCCTGTCAGGGGTCCATTGTGCTTGGTGAAGGAAGGATGGGAGTTACCTCTCAAGCCCCCAAAGCAAGACATAGTGGACTATGTACTTGGTCTCCGCTGCAGGATGGCAGAGTACATGAAAAAGGCAACTAAAAACCTTGAGGCTAGCCAGGAACTTCAAAAAGCCTGGCATGACCAAAGGCTGTACTGACTGTTTACCAGCCAGGACAGAAGGTGTGGGTGTTGGAGCCAGTGGCCCCAGCAGCTCTCCAAGACAAATGGAGTGGACCCCATACCATTGTTGAACAGAAGGGTGAGGTTACCTATTTAGTAGACCTAGGAACACCCAGGAGTCCCCACAGGGTTCTCCATGTCAACAGGTTAAAACCATATGTGGACAGGGCAGACATGGGCTTGCTCATGGCTACTGATGAGGGACAGGAGGAAGAGAGTGACCCACTCCCTGACCTGCTCTCACAGAACCCTGATGATGGGTCAGTGGATGGTGTAGCCTTGGCAGGCAGCCTCACTGCCCAGCAGCAAACTGATTGCAGACAGGTGCTCAATCAGTTCAGGCACATATTCTCACTGACACCCAGTCAGACCACCTGGTGCACTCATGAAGTGGACACTGGGGACAGTCTGCCTATTAAAAATAAGATTTATAGGCAACCTGACCATGTCAGGGACTGTATCAGGACAGACGTCCAGAAGATGTTGGATTTGGGAGTTATTGAACCCTCAGATAGCCCTTGGGCTAGTCCAGTGGTCCTAGTGCCAAAACCCCACACCAATGGTGGGAAAAGAGAGATGAGGTTTTGTGTGGACTACAGGGGTCTCAATGCAGTCACTAGGACTGATGCCCATCCAATACCTAGGGCAGATGAGCTAATAGACACTTTGGCCTCAGCCAAGTATCTAAGCACATTTGACCTGACAGCTGGCTACTGGCAGATCAGACTAGCTGATGATGCAAAGCCAAAGACAGCATTCTCAACCCCTAGTGGGCATTATCAATTTGTGGTAATGCCCTTTGGTCTGAAGAATGCACCTGCCACTTTTCAGAGGTTGTTGAATACAGTCCTTTCAGGTCTGGAAGCCTATAGTGCAGCATATCTAGATGATATTGCTGTCTTTAGCTCCACCTGGGAGGATCACCTGGTCCACCTCAGAAATGTTTTGCAGGCCCTGCAGAAAGCAGGCCTGACTATCAAGGCCACCAAGTGCCAGATAGGGCAGAGTCAGGTTGTGTACCTGGGCCACCTTGTGGGTGAAGGCCAGGTTCAACCACTGCAGAGCAAGATCCAGACCATCATGGAATGGACTGCTCCAACTACCCAGACTCAGGTGAGAGCCTTTTTAGGCCTGACTGGGTACTATAGGAGATTTGTCAAGGGGTATGGCTCAATAGTGACACCCCTGAATGACTTAACTTCCAAGAAAATGCCCAAAAAGGTTCAGTGGACAGTTAGCTGTCAAAAGGCATTTGATGACCTAAAGCAGGCAATGTGCACTGCTCCCATTCTACAGAGTCCTGATTACTCCAAGAAGTTCATTGTCCAAACAGATGCATCTGAATTGGGGGTAGGTGCTGTACTGTCACAATTGAATGATGAAGGTCAGGATCAGCCAGTAGCTTTTATTAGCAGAAGGCTGACCCCTAGAGAGAAACGTTGGTCAGCCATTGAGAGGGAGGCCTTTGCTGTGGTCTGGGCTCTGAAGAAGTTGAGGCCATACTTGTTTGGTACTCACTTCCTTGTTCAAACCGACCATAAGCCCCTCTTATGGCTAAAACAAATGAAGGGTGAAAACCCCAAACTGCTTAGGTGGTCCATTTCCCTACAGGGGATGGACTTCACAGTGGAACATAGACCTGGGAGTAACCATGCCAATGCAGATGGACTCCCTAGGTACTTCCACTTAGAACATGAAGACTTAACTGGGCAAGGTTAGGTTAATGTCCCTACGTTTGGGGGGTTGTGTAGGAGAGTAGGATCTGCTTCACATGGGTACCCCCACTTTTTGCTGATGCTTCACTGTTTTTCGACTTTAGTCTGGCTGGGGCCCTGCTAATCAGAACCCCAGCCTAGCTGCTTCCTCTCTAAAATGGTTTCCATGTGCCTTAGGCACATCTCTGATTGGAATCTGGAGTGCCCTTGTAAGTCCCTAGTATATGGTATACTATGTACCCAGGGCATAGGTACCTCAGAGGCCTGCCAGGGGCTGAAGCATGTATTGTGCCACCCCTGGAAGGCCAACCAAAAGGACACCACAGGTCTGCTACTGCAGCCTGGGTAAGGTGGTGCATGCACCCCTTACAGTGATATAGGTTACCTATATCACTACATACATACACACATATAAACCTATAAGTCACTCCTATGGCAGGCCTTGTCAATCCTGAAGGTAGAGTGCTTTGTTCCTATGTGAGAGGGTGCCCCTGCATGAGCAGAGCCCCTCTGCAGCGTTCGGAGACCCTTCTCTGATGCTGTTTGTAGTGCAGCCTGACCATATACTCTTAAGCGCATTATAACCTCGCGTTAAATGCTAACTTTGGGATGGCTGCACGGAAACATGTCGTGTTTGGTGTCAAACATCTTGGAATACTACCCCCCCCCCGCCAGTTCTGGCGGCGGGGGTAGCATTCCACCCTTCTAGAGGGAGAGACATGTACACACCGGCCTGCCCGGTAACTTCTTTCCGAGCCCTGGCATCACAAAATGGATGCCGCTGCCACAGACACGAGTCTGGCCTCCTGCTGCTGACCGAAACTCCGGCAGGGGAGGCCTGGACAATAGGTTTCCTGTCCCAGGGAGGTGTAACCACCTCCCCAGACAGGATAGTGTGTATTGGGGCTGGGCGGGAGCACTCTCTGGTGCTTTGAAGTCCTGCACTGGGGGCACATTTGGTGTCCCTGTGCATACCCCAGTTCAAACCGGCTCAGGGGCTTCCAGCCCCTGCTCTGGCGCGAAACTGGACAAAGGGAAAGGTGTGTAACCACCCCTCTGCCCTGACCCTCCCGTAGGTGGGTCCCCAGAGTATGTCCAACCCCCTAACTTGGTATAAGTATGGGACCCCAGTCCTTAGGACTTTAGATTTACCTGGACGAAACTCTGACACAGAATCCTGGACCTTCGACGCTCTACTTTAAGATTAGAGGACTGAAGAATCTCCCTTGGGTTCAAGGAGTGACTCCCCTGCTTGGCAGGCACCAACAAAACAATTGTCTGGTCTGCATCACTGAAGCTCCCGCCGGACGCCAAAGTCTTTGCATCACCAGAGGTGGATTTCCAAACTTCCCTGAGGCTACCCTGAGTCCCCAGCAAAGCTGAGGCCCGTGGCTATCGTGGGTAACGTGGAACCGTGACCCCTGGACACCGCATACTTTTGTAAGTGCATCCTCTTCTGGGTATCCCATGAAGTTGTGCTTTGGGCTCCGAGTAGCCCCAGCCTCCAGCATGGACTGCACCGAAGATCTCTGGCCTCCACTCCACGAGTGTCCTGTGAGCCAGCTCCAAGTGCGTCCACTTGAGGCTCCTTTGCGGTCGCTAGTCCGTTGGCTAGTAGGCCCTTCCGAAGGCCAATCTTCTTCTGCTTGGGCTCCCTAGTTGCTCCAGGCATGCCCTGACTTACCCTCGCTGGGTGAGTTCCACAGACCTTGCTGGTCTCCACCATTGTCCTTCTTCCATTTCCACGAGACTTGCTGTTGCCAAGGCTTGTTGGGTCCAATCCGGTGGCTGACACCCCTGCAATCGACAGACGTCATGGGACAGCTCGAATCCAGCTCCTGGTCATCATCGACGCCTCCTGGACCTCGTGGCTGAAGAGTCAAGACAACCATCAACCTACCTGAAGCACTCAACATCGGTGGGCATCTGCTCATCGCCTTCCTGGTCACTGGCTAGTGACCCAGACTCTGTCCCCTCTGCTTTCAGGTTCTTCAGATCTTCGATCCACCTTTGGATCCACCCGAACACTTTCGACTTGGCCGCCAGCAGCACTTTGCAGCAGATCGCCATTTGAAATGACGACGAAACCCGACCCCGAAAGACACCTATGCACCCGGCTTCCCTGGGTGAGGTAACTCGAGTACTCCGGTGCTCCCATGGGTATAAACTCTAGAACAACCCAGTTCTAAAGGGGTTTGCTCCAAGTCCTCCTCTAAGTGTCCCTTTTCTTTGAAATTCCAACCGCGACTTTCCCCATAGAAGTCAACGGCGATTCGCGGCTGTGTTCTCACACTGCACGCGTCCCCCGTGGGTCCCCTGTGTCACTACCTTGGGTGGTTCCTTGTGGTCCAAGCACTTCTACAGGCTCTAGGCCTTGTGTCTAGCTCAGTCGTGGTTCTTATACCACTTTATTGGTATATGGTTTGGTACGTCCCTAGGGCTCAAACGTGTATTTGTGCTATTACTGTAGATAACTAACTTATAACTTATGTACTTCGAACTCTAGCCTCATAAAGAGACTAGAGGGGTGTGTTTAGCAAAAAATACATATATTTTGAATATATACCTGGTGTGGTCCTCTTTCATTTGGTCACTCAAGAGATTATAGACTGGTAAAACAAGCTGCTTTACATTCCTTCAAGACTTAGACAAAAACACAGTGATCCAGCACTCTACTAAATAGTAAAACAGAACTATAACAAAAAATGTTTTCAAATCTATTCAGCAGGTATTGTACAGATTTTCTTTATTCATATTCTTCATTAAAACACACGACCGTAGCCAACGCGGTTTGTCCCTAAGGACTTCTTCAGGGCTACAAATAAGTACACACAATAAATTATATTTACAAAAATATTATTTACAATAATATTTACAATAATATTTACACAAAAATACATTTAAAAATCATGAGGGTCTCTCTATTTTTCATCTTTTCATTACTCAAATTATATATTCATTAAAAACATGTTCTTTCATAATTCCAGTTTTTTTAGAGGCCTGCAATGGTAATCCTAAAATGTTCTCTGATTTCATAATGCAGATTAAGATATTACTTAACGGTTTAGCAAAGGAAAGCGACAGATCTTATTCAACGAGCATATGCTACCCAGAAACTATCCATTAAATGCTTACCAAAAAAGTGTCAAGAAAGCATTCGTGGCGTTCATCTATGTCATGCAGAGGGAGTTTTAATCCCTCCCAATGCTACCACCTATATGGCACCAACATGAGAAAGAGAAGTCAATGAAATATCATTATATTGCTGATCCTAGCCACAGAAACATTTAAGTAAATAAGACTCTTTAGGATAGACATACCTGTGTCAATTCCTAAATTAATATATTCTTAGAGTCACCGTTCCTATGTTAAGGGGTCCAATTATCTTGTTCAATCAGTAAGCTGGATTTCGGTATAGACCAGTCTTCATCTATTAAATGGATATGTTATTAAACCGCTTTTTAATTTTTAATTTTTTTAAACGTGCACATAAATTAAAACATTTGAGAAGGAGAATCTAGCATTAAGCTGTTAGCTATAGAGTACGGTGGAACTATAATATATCTGGCACTATTATCAAGTTCATGTTAATAAACAGTAAAACTATGGCGCTAAAAGGATTTAATACCTAGATTAACAGAGCCCTATAATGGCTCAAAATATGAAAAATTGCCATTAGCATAATAATAAAATGTTTAGTTTTATACAATTTAATATATAATGACTTCCTAACTTTAGGATGAAAGTGAAGTGTTACAACGAGATAAATGTCATAACCCACCTCCCATGTATTATAGCCTTTCAATTCTACCAAAATGACTGAGATAGAGTCAGGTCTATATGCTTCACAATTCCCCTAAGAATAGTGCCATGTAGATTTTAAGTACTCCTGTATGGCTTCTAACCAAGTGCCTACTAAGCTGCCCAAAAACTTACTCGTAAACAGCGTCAGTCTGCCCCCATCGCGTGGTCCTCCCGTGGTATGAACGATCATTCAAAAACCGGCATTTAAATAGCCCGCGTTATGGAGCACCTGAAATCAATTGTCAAGCGGGACGTGGTTTATCTATCATAAATGTAACTGCCATCTTAGAAAGGCCAGAAAGTCTATATCGGCCGCCTCAAAAGACAAGAAAGTTAACAATGCAAAGTCTAAACACACGATCCAACTAAAAAATATTCTAATGGATCGTTCTTAGTATGACAGCAGTCATAATTCCCTCAGAACGGCACAATTTCATATTTGTTAAAGCGCAACTCAGTGTCCTATCCTTTTTCTCTTTCCTTTCTCTTACTAGGGGTCGCGTAACTATGCCGCCATCTTAGAATTCCCGGAAGCTACCCCATGAAGCCTGTAATGATCAACACCTAAAGTCTACGTGCACTATCCATCACAAAATTATTTCAGTTGGTCATATTCAGCAAGGCAACAATCATAATACCTTAAAAAGGGACACATTTATGTTTAAAGTAATGCAATTGTATTATAACGCTATCTCCACTTGTATGATGTTACAGAAAATTAAGACGCCATATTGTTTAAGAGTCGGCCAGCCTAATACTCACCGGCTTAATTGAATAGTTGCCATCTTAAAACGTTTAGGTAATTAACGTTTATAGTCACATATGTTGATATAATTGCAACAATTGCGTATATAGCGTTTCAATTTTGATGTCCATAAGGTATGCCCATAACCAGCAACTATTATCATCGTCATCCCATTTTTTATTTTTTATCTGAGACCTCCGTTTAAAAGGTTAAATGTTAACAGGCATTAAATATGAAAATGCCTCCAACCAAAACAGTCACAATCTTGCTTTAACCACTTAACCGCGGCGCGAATTCCGCCGCGGTGCGGCAGTTTAATTAAGTGGGCGGGGCCGCGTCGGCCAACGGACGTGCGCAGCACTACGGAGGTAGTGCTCGCGACGGCCGTTGGCCGACAGAAGCAGCGAAGGGGTTAATTTCACCCTATATCCCCAAAGGGGTTTATAACTAAACTGGTACTCAGGAAGTTATGGTCGCCATATTGGAGTGTTCTTCTAATGAACAGTTGCGGGTTAAGCAGCCCTATATTTTAAAATTTCATAACATCAGAAAATCGCACTATTTATCTACCTGTAGCAGGTGACTAACACCTTCCTCTTCAACTTTAAGGCATTTCATAACAACAGTACTTGAGATGATTTTAGTTCAAATATGTCCTTTTGCTTAAATAATGCATTTGTGGTATATTCATGGGGGATTACAATCAACATCCTATGATTTGGCCCAATAATAAGGCTAACCTCGGACTTAAAAAATACATCAATAGTATATTCTTAAAGGGTTATAGTCAACAAGTTGTAATTTTGTCAAACAAAGGAACAGCGGAAAAACACATTTATTATCTGCAAGAGAATCATGCCCTTTTCAAGAAACATAACAGATATTTATAAAAAGGGTGTTTTTACCAGATTCTGAGTTTCCTAACATCTATACACATAGTAGTTAGCATATAAGGTTTAGATACAATCATGTAATTTCTATAGATTGACATATTTCATAATCTTGTTCCCATAATAATACTCGCTACATGTTCATTAAAGACAACAGAATAGCAGAGAATAATCAAATGCCAAGATGAAAAAGATTTAAAATTATAAACATGCATATTTCACAAGAAATGATACATCTCACTATTAAGGTTAAGGCCCATGGGGATGGTTCTAAGGCGACAGATCCAACTAGCTTCTGCCTGTCTTAATGCTTTAATCCTGTCCCCACCCCTTTCTGGTGCCTTCACTTGTTCAATTGCGTGAAACCAGATTTTTGAATCATCTGCATGCCTTTCTTGTATATGTGTGGACCCCTGACCTTGACTGGTAGGTCGCTCCCCCACCACACAGCTCCGTCTGTGTGCCCTGCTGCTGCCCCTGATTGTGCTTGTTTTTCCTTTCTGTGCCCCCTTGCTGCCCCTGATTGTGCTCGTTTTTTCCTTTCTGTGCCCCCCTTGCTGCCCCTGATTGTGCTCGTTTTTCCTTTCTGTGCCCCCTTGCTGCCCCTGATTGTGCTCGTTTTTTCCTTTCTGTGCCCCCCTTGCTGCCCCTGATTGTGCTCGTTTTTCCTTTCTGTTCCCCCTTGCTGCCCCTGATTGTGCTCGTTTTTTCCTTTCTGTGCCCCCTTGCTGCCCCTGATTGTGCTCTGTTTTTTCCTTTCTGTGCCCCCTTGCTGCCCCTGATTGTGCTCTGTTTTTTCCCTTCCTGTGCCCCCTTGATGCCCTGATTGTGCTCGTTTTCCCTTCTGTGCCTGTTTCCCGCCGCTGCGCCCTGCGGCCCCGCCCCTCACTGCCCATTCGCTGCCCCATTCCCTGCTCCTCCCTCCCACCTCCCCATTTATGGCGGCCGCTGCGTGGTGAAGAGAGCGACCCCTGACCTTGACTGGTAGGTCGCTCCCCACCACACAGCTCCGTCTGTGTGCCCTGCTGCTGCCCCTGATTGTGCTCGTTTTTCCTTTCTGTGCCCCCTTGCTGCCCCTGATTGTGCTCGTTTTTTTCCTTTCTGTGCCCCCCTTGCTGCCCCTGATTGTGCTCTGTTTTTCCTTTCTGTGCCCCCTTGCTGCCCCTGATTATGCTCGTTTTTTCCTTTCTGTGCCCCCCTTGCTGCCCCTGATTGTGCTCGTTTTTCCTTTCTGTGCCCCCTTGCTGCCCCTCATTGTGCTAGTTTTTTCCTTTCTGTGCCCCCTTGCTGCCCCTGATTGTGCTCGTTTTTTTTTTCCTTTCTGTGCCCCCTTGCTGCCCCTGATTGTGCTCGTTTTTCCTTTCTGTGCCCCCTTGCTGCCCCTGATTGTGCTCGTTTTTTCCTTTCTGTGCCCCCCTTGCTGCCCCTGATTGTGCTCGTTTTTCCTTTCTGTGCCCCCTTGCTGCCCCTGATTGTGCTCGCTTTTTCCTTTCTGTGCCCCCTTGCTGCCCCTGATTGTGCTCGTTTTTTTCCTTTCTGTGCCCCCTTGATGCCCTGATTGTGCTCGTTTTCCCTTCTGTGCCTGTTTCCCGCCGCTGCGCCCTGCGGCCCCGCCCCTCACTGCCCATTCGCTGCCCCATTCCCTGCTCCTCCCTCCCACCTCCCCATTTATGGCGGCCGCTGCGCGGCCGCGCGCTGGCGCGCCAAAGGCGCGCCTAGGGCAAGCCCGTCTGCGCCCGTCTGCGCCCGTCCGCGCCGTGACCACGCCCAGCACCAGACCCCCTGGTCCGGGCATCCCCCGCGCCTGCCACATCAACAGACGCCGATACGACGCCAGCACCCTCCACGCACTCAACCCCGGAAAGATCACGCCTGCTAGCAGGCCACCCCAAAGCGCACCCAAGGGCCCTTCACCTGCCGGAACTGCAGCTTCGCCAGCACCCGCCCCGCCAAACCACCGCCCAGGAAAGAACCCAACTACCTCAGATGCATCCTCCTCAACACCCGCTCCGCCCGCAAACACGTCATCGAACTCTGGGACCTTCTCGACTCAACCTCCCCAGACGTCGCATTCCTGACGGAGACCTGGCTAAATCCCGCTTCAGCCCCCGACATCGCCATTGCCATCCCGGACGGATACAAGATCACCCGCAGGGACCGCACCAACGGAGTCGGAGGAGGCATCGCCATCGTCCACAGGAACACCCTCAGAGTCTCAACCAACACCGACGACACCCTCAGCACCGCCGAACACATGCACTTCCAGATCCACACCGATCCCAACACCACCCTCAGAGGAACCCTCATCTACAGACCCCCGGACCCCGACCACAGTTCAGCGATTCCATTGCTGACTTCGTCCAGCACACACGCCATCGCCTCCACGGACTACATCCTCCTCGGGGACCTGAACTTCCACCTCGAGAACAACAAGGACACCAACTCCACCACCCTGATCGACAACCTCGCCACCCTCGGACTCAGACAGCTCGTGACTACACCCACCCACGCCGCCGGCCACACGCTCGACTCCATCTTTTCCGCAAGCTCACACGTCTCCTTCAACCACACCTCCGAACCCCACTGGACTGACCACCACTGCATCCACTTCACCTACAGGAAGCCCACCACGCACCACCGCACCGAACAAATGCCTCGCCGCTGCTGGAGCAGAGTCACGGAAGACCAGCTAACCACAACCCTCGCCCTGAGCCCACCCGCCGAACCCTCCGACCCCGACACCGCCGCCCGCAACCTCAGACAGTGGATCGACGACTGCGCCAACACCCTCGCCCCGCTCAAGAATCCGCCCAACAGCCACACCAGCAAGAAAGCCACCTGGTTCACCGAAGACCTCCAGGCCTCCAAACGAACATGCCGAAAACTGGAGAAGATCTGGCTCCACGAACGGACAGCGGACAGCTACGCCGCCCACAAGAGCGCCACCCGCAGTCACCATCACCTCATCAGATCCGCCAAAAGGGCCTCACTCAAAGACCGCCTAGACAACAACGCACACAACAGCAAAGAGCTCTTCAACATCGTGAATGAACTCTCCAACCCCAGCTCCAACACCAACGACATCCAGCCGTCGCGAGACCTGTGCGACTCACTGGCCACCTTCTTCCACCGCAAAATCGCCGACATCCACGACAGCTTCAACACCACGACCGCCCCGGCAACCACCGAGACCACTGCCCCCACAACCACCAACCGCCTGCTCTCCTGGACCAACATCAACGACGAGGACACCAGCGAGATCATGAACACCATCCACTCCGGTTCACCGCTAGACCCGTGCCCTCACCACATCTTCAACAAAGCCAGTACAGCCATCGCGCCCCATCTCCGGAAAATAATCAACATCTCCTTCGAGACAGCAACCTTCCCGGAAAGCTGGAAGCACGCCGAGATCACCGCCTTACTCAAGAAACCCAAGGCAGACCCCAAGGACCTCAAGAACTTCCGACCCATCTCTCTGCTCCCGTTCCCCGCGAAGGTCACCGAGAAAATCGTCAACAAACAACTGACCCGCTACCTCGAGGAGAACAACATCCTGGACACTTCCCAGTCCGGCTTCCGCAGCAACCACAGCACCGAAACCACCCTCATCGCCGCCACCGATGACATCAGGACCCTGCTAGACAACGGAGAAACAGCAGCCCTCATCCTCCTGGACCTATCAGCCGCCTTCGACACGGTCTGCCACCACACACTACGAACACGCCTTCACGACGCCGGGATCCAAGAGAAGGCCCTGGACTGGACCACATCCTTCCTTTCCGGCAGAACACAAAGCGTCCGCCTCGCCCCTTCCGATCCAAGGCCACCAAGATCATCTGCGGCGTACCCCAAGGCTCCTCCCTCAGCCCAACGCTGTTCAACATCTACATGGCACCCCTCGCCCACGTCGCCCGACAGCACAACCTCAACATCATCTCCTACGCCGACGACACCCAGCTGATCCTCTCCCTCACCAAAGACCCTCACACCGCCAAAGCCCACCTCCACGAAGGAATGAAGGCCGTCGCCGAATGGATGAGGACCAGCCGCCTGAAGCTGAACTCGGACAAGACGGAGGTCCTCATCCTTGGTTCCAACCCTTCAGCCTGGGATGACTCCTGGTGGCCGACATCACTGGGAACAGCCCCGCCACCCACCGACCACGTACGCAACCTAGGGGTCATCCTCGACCCCACCCTCTCCATGACTAAGCAGGTCAACGCCGTTTCCTCATCCTGCTTCAACATCCTCCGAATGCTCCACAGGATCTTCAAGTGGATCCCCACCGAAACAAGAAAAACAGTCACCCAGGCCCTCGTCACCAGCAGGCTGGACTACGGAAACGCCCTCTACGCAGGAACGACGGCTAAGCTCCTGAGACGGCTGCAACGCATCCAGAACGCCTCTGCACGTCTTATCCTCGACATCCCCCGACGCAGCCACATCACACCCCACCTGAGAGACCGGCACTGGCTAGCTGTCAACAAGAGGATAACCTTCAAGCTCCTCACCCACGCACACAAAGCACTCCACAACTCCGGACCAGCCTACCTCAACAGACGACTCAGCTTCTACACCCCCACCCGCCAGCTCCGCTCGACCAGCCTCGCCCTCGCCACAGTCCCCCGCATCCGGAAAACGACCGCCGGCGGCAGATCCTTCTCCCACCTCGCCGCCAAGACCTGGAACACCCTCCCCACCAACCTCCGACAGACCCAAGACCTACTGGCCTTCAGAAGACTCCTCAAGACCTGGCTCTTCGATCAGTAGCAGCACCACCCCCCTCTTCCCCCAGCGCCTTGAGACCCTCGCGGGTATGTAGTGCGCTTTATAAGTGACATGATTGATTGATTGATTGATTAATCCCCCATGAATATACCACAGATGCATTATTTAAGCAAAAGGACATATTTGAACTATAATCATCTCAAGTACTGTTGTTATGAAATGCCTTAAAGTTGAAGAGGAAGGTGTTAGTCACCTGCTACATGTAGATAAATAGTGCGATTTTCTGATGTTATGAAATTTTAAAATATAGGGCTGCTTAACCCGCAACTGTTCATTAGAAGAACACTCCAATATGGCGACCATAACTTCCTGAGTACCAGTTTAGTTATAAACCCCTTTGGGGATATAGGGTGAAATTAAAGCAAGATTGCGACTATTTTGGTTGGAGGCATTTTCATATTTAATGCCTGTTAACATTTAACCTTTTAAACGGAGGTCTCAGATAAAAAATTAAAAATGGGATGACGATGATAATAGTTGCTGGTTATGGGCATACCTTATGGACATCAAAATTGAAACGCTATATACGCTATTGTTGCAATTGTTGCAATTATATCAACATATGTGACTATAAACGTTAATTACCTAAACGTTTTAAGATGGCAACTATTCAATTAAGCCGGTGAGCATTAGACTGGCCGACTCTTAAACAATATGGCGTCTTTATTTTCTGTAACATCATACAAGTGGAGATAGCGTTATAATACAATTGCATTACTTTAAACATAAATGTGTCCCTTTTTAAGGTATTATGATTGTTGCCTTGCTGAATATGACCAACTGAAATAATTTTGTGATGGATAGTGCACGTAGACTTTAGGTGTTGATCATTACAGGCTTCATGGGGTACCTTCCGGGAATTCTAAGATGGCGGCATAGTTACGCGACCCCTAGTAAGAGAAAGGAAAGAGAAAAAGGATAGGACACTGAGTTGCGCTTTAACAAATATGAAATTGTGCCGTTCTGAGGGAATTATGACTGCTGTCATACTAAGAACGATCCTTTAGAATATTTTTTAGTTGGATCGTGTGTTTAGACTTTGCATTGTTAACTTTCTAGTCTTTTGAGGCGGCCGATATAGACTTTCTGGCCTTTCTAAGATGGCGGTTACGTTTATGATAAATAAACCACGTCCCGCTTGACAATTGATTTCAGGTGCTCCATAACGCGGGCTATTTAAATGCCGGTTTTTGAATGAGCGTTCATACCACGGGAGGACCACGCGATGGGGGCAGACTGACGCCGTTTACGAGTAAGTTTTTGGGCAGCTTAGTAGGCACTTGGTTAGAAGCCATACAGGAGTACTTAAAATCTACATGGCACTATTCTTAGGGGAATTGTGAAGCATATAGACCTGACTCTATCTCAGTCATTTTGGTAGAATTGAAAGGCTATAATACATGGGAGGTGGGTTATGACATTTATCTCGTTGTAACACTTCACTTTCATCCTAAAGTTAGGAAGTCATTATATATTAAATTGTATAGAACTAAACATTTTATTATTATGCTAATGGCAATTTTTCATATTTTGAGCCATTATAGGGCTCTGTTAATCTAGGTATTAAATCCTTTTAGCGCCATAGTTTTACTGTTTATTAACAGGAACTTGATAATAGTGCCAGATATATTATGGTTCCACCGTACTCTATAGCTAACAGCTTAATGCTAGATTCTCCTTCTCAAATGTTTTAATTTATGTGCACGTTTAAAAAAATTAAAAATTAAAAAGCTGTTTAATAACATATCCATTTAATAGATGAAGACTGGTCTATACCGAAATCCAGCTTACTGATTGAACAAGATAATTGGACCCCTTAACATAGGAACGGTGACTCTAAGAATATATTAATTTAGGAATTGACACAGGTATGTCTATCCTAAAGAGTCTTATTTACTTAAATGTTTCTGTGGATAGGATCAGCAATATAATGATATTTCATTGACTTCTCTTTCTCATGTTGGTGCCATATAGGTGGTAGCATTGGGAGGGATTAAAACTCCCTCTGCATGACATAGATGAACGCCACGAATGCTTTCTTGACACTTTTTTGGTAAGCATTTAATGGATAGTTTCTAGGTAGCATATGCTCGTTGAATAAGATCTGTCGCTTTCCTTTGCTAAACCGTTAAGTAATATCTTAATCTGCATTATGAAATCAGAGAACATTTTAGGATTACCATTGCAGGCCTCTAAAAAACTTGAATTATGAAAGAACATGTTTTTAATGAATATATAATTTGAGTAATGAAAAGATGAAAAATAGAGAGACCCTCATGATTTTTAAATGTATTTGTGTGTAAATATTATTGTAAATATTATTGTAAATAATATTTTTGTAAATATAATTTATTGTGTGTACTTATTTGTAGCCCTGAAGAAGTCCTTAGGGACGAAACGCGTTGGCTACGGTCGTGTGTTTTAATGAAGAATATGAATAAAGAAAATCTATACAAGATCTGCTGAATGGATTTGAATTTTTTTTTTGTTATAGTTCTGTTTTACTATTTAGTGGAGTGCTGGATCACTGTGTTTTTGTCTGAATTGTGGGAGTGTCCCAAGGAGGCTTAGGGGTATTGAGCCTCAGGTCCTTTGCACCCTGAATATATAATAAATACTGACTATTACCAGATAGCTGATAGGTGCAGTGATTATTGCCCCATACCCCCTTTTTCTCTGTGTTTATATATTCCTTCAAGACTTAGCCTGAAGGCTGCTCTCCATAGCTACCACTAGGATAGCTTTCAATAAAGGTTGTCTTTAACCTATCTCCAATAAGGGGTTGTTTGGACTGGTGCAAGGTGCCCACTATAATTAGTGGACAGCATATGCCAGGCCAACTTCTCACACTTTCTACACCTCTGTTGCTTCTTTCAGCACTTCTCTTGCCTCTTTCTGCACTTCTCTTGCCTGTTTCTGCACCTCTATTGCCTCTTTCTGCACCTCTCCTGTCTCTTTCTGCACCTCTGGTGCTGTTTCTGCAACCTCACTTGCTTCTTTCTGCACCCCTCTTGTCTCTTTCTACCCCTCTTACCTCTTTCTGTACCTCGCTTGCCTCTTTCTGCATCCTTGTTCCCTCTTTCAGCACCTCTCCTGCCTGTTTCTGTACCTGTGTCGCCCCTTTCTGCACTTCTCTTGCCTCTCTCTGCACCTCTGTTGCTTCTTTCTGCACCCCTCTTGCCTCTTTCTGCACCCCTCTTCCAACATTATCCACCTCTCTTGCCTCTTTCTGCACCTCTCTTGCCTCTTTCTGCAGTTCTCTTGCCTCTTTCTGCACCCCTGTTGCTTCTTTCTGCACTTCTATTGCCTCTTTCTGCACCCCTCTTGCCTCTTTCTGCACCTCCGTTGGTTCTTTCTGCACTTCTCTTGCTTTTTTCCGCATCTCTCTTGCTTCTTTCTGCACCCCACTTGCTTCTTTCTGCACCCCTATTGCTTCTTTCTGCACCCCTTTCTTCTTTCTGCACCTCTCTTGCCTCTTTCTGCAGTTCTCTTGCTTCCTTCTGCACCTCTGTTCCTTCTGTCTGCACTTCTCTTGCCTCTTTCTGCACCCCTCTTGCCTCTTTCTGCATCTCCGTAGGTTCTTTGTGCACTTCTCTTGCTTTTTTATGCATCTCTCTTGCTTCTTTCAGCACATCTCTTGCCTCTTTCTGCACTTCTCGTGCCTCTTTCTGCACCTCTGTTGCTTCTTTCTGCGCTTCTCGTTCCTCTTTCTGTACCCCTCCTCCCTTTTTCTGCACCTCTGTTGCTTCTTTCTGCACTTCTCTTGCCTCTTTCTGCACCCCTCTTGCCTCTTTCTGCATCTCCGTAGGTTCTTTGTGCACTTCTCTTGCTTTTTTCTGCATCTCTCTTGCTTCTTTCAGCACATCTCTTGCCTCTTTCTGCACTTCTCGTGCCTCTTTCTGCACCTCTGTTGCTTCTTTCTGCACTTCTCGTGCCTCTTTCTGCACCCCTCATCCCTTTTTCTGCACTTCTGTTGCTTCTTTCTGCACCTCTCTTCCTCCTTTCTGCACATCTCTTGCCTCTGTCTGCACCCGTTCCCTCTTTCTGCACCTCTTTTGCCTGTTTCTGCAACTCTCTTGCCTCTTTCTGTACCTCTTTCTCTTTCTGCACCTCACTTGCTTCCTTCTGTACCCCTCTTGCCTATTTCTGCACCCTCTTCCCTCTTTCTGTACCTCTTTTGCCTGTTTCTGCAACTCTCTTGCCTCTTTCTGCACTTCTCTTGCCTCTTTCTGCACCCCTGTTGCTTCTTTCTGCACCTCTGTTGCCCCTTTCTGCACTTCTCTTGCCTCTCTCTGCACCTCTATTGCTTCTTTCTGCACTTCTCTTGCCTCTTTCTGCACCTCCGTTGGTTCTTTGTGCAATTCTCTTGCTTTTTTCAGCATCTCTCTTGCTTCTTTCTGCACCCCTCTTGCCTCTTTCTGCACCCCTCTTAGCTCTGTCTGCACCTCTCTTGCCTGTTTCTGCAACCCTCTTGCCTCTTTCTGCAGTTCTCTTGCCTCTTTCTGCACCCTCTGTTGCTTCTTTCTGCACCTCACTTGCCTCTTTCTGCACCTCTATAGCCTCTTTCTGCACTTCTCTTGCTTTTTTCTGCACCTCTCTTGTTTCTTTCTTCAACTCTCTTGTCTCTTTCATCACTTGTCTTGCTTCTTTCTACAACTCTGTTGCTTCTTTCAGCACTTCTCTTACCTCTTTCTGCACTTCTCTTGCCTGTTTCTGCACCTCTATTGCCTCTTTCTGCACCTCTCCTGCCTCTTTCTGCACCTCTGGTGCTGTTTCTGCAACCTCACTTGCTTCTTCCTGCACCCCTCTTGTCTCTTTCTACCCCCTCTTACCTCTTTCTGTATCTTGCTTGCCTCTTTCTGCATCCCTGTTCCCTCTTTCAGCACCTCTCCTGCCTGTTTCTGCACCTCTGTCACCCCTTTCTGCACTTCTCTTGCCTCTCTCTGCACCTCTATTGCTTCTTTCTGCACCCCTCTTGCCTCTTTCTGCACCCCTCTTCCAACTTTATCCACCTCTCTTGCCTCTTTCTGCACCTCTCTTGCCTCTTTCTGCAGTTCTCTTGCCTCTTTCTGCACCCCTGTTGCTTCTTTCTGCACTTCTATTGCCTCTTTATGCACCCCTCTTGCCTCTTTCTGCACCTCCGTTGGTTCTTTCTGCACTTCTCTTGCTTTTTTCCGCATCTCTCTTGCTTCTTTCTGCACCCCACTTGCTTCTTTCTGCACCCCTCTTGCTTCTTTCTGCACCCCTCTTTCCTCTTTCTGCACCTTTCTTGCCTGTTTCTGCAACTCTCGTGCCTCTTTCTGCAGTTCTCTTGCTTCCTTCTGCACCTCTGTTCCTTCTGTCTGCACTTCTCTTGCCTCTTTCTGCACCCCTCTTGCCTCTTTCTGCACCTCCGCAGGTTCTTTGTGCACTTCTCTTGCTTTTTTCTGCATCTCTCTTGCTTCTTTCAGCACATCTCTTGCCTCTTTCTGCACTTCTCGTGCCTCTTTCTGCACCTCTGTTGCTTCTTTCTGCACTTCTCTTGCCTCTTTCTGCACCCCTTATCCCTTTTTCTGCACCTCTGTTGCTTCTTTCTGCACTTCTCTTGCTTCTTTCCGCACCGCTCTTGCTTCCTTCTGCTCCCTCTTACCTCTTTCTGCACCCTTCTTCCCTCTTTGTGCACCTCTCTTGCTTCTTTCTGCAGTTCTCTTGCCTGTTTCTGCACCTCTTTTGCTTCTTTCTGCACTTCTGTTGCCTCTTTCTGCACCCCTCTTTCTTCTTTCTGCACCTCAGTTGGTTCTTTCTGCACTGCTCTTGCTTCTTTCTACACCTCTCTTGCAAATTTCTGTACCCCTCTTGCCTCTTTCTGCACCCCTTTTGCCTCTTTCTGCACCCCTCTTCCTCCTTTCTGCACATCTCTTGCCTCTGTCCGCACCCGTTCCCTCTTTTTGCACCTCTTTTGCCTGTTTCTGCAACTCTCTTGCCTCTTTCTGTACCTCTCTTTTCTCTTTCTGCACCTCACTTGCTTCCTTCTGTACCCCTCTTGCCTCTTTCTGCACCCTCTTCCCTCTTTCTGTACCTCACTTGCTTCCTCCTGCACCCCTCTTGCCTCTTTCTGCACCCCTCTTCCCTCTTTCTGCACATTTCTTGCCTCTGTCTGCACCCATCTTCCCTCTTTCTGCACCCCTTTTGCCTGTTGCTGTAACTCTCTTGCCTATTTCTGCACTTCTCTTGCCTATTTCTGCATTTCTGTTGCTTCTTTCTGCACACCTCTCGCCTCTTTCTGTACCTCACTTGCCTCTTTCTGCACTTCTCTTGCTTTTTTCTGCATCTCTCTTGCTTCTTTCAGCACATCTCTTGCCTCTTTCTGCACTTCTCGTGCCTCTTTCTGCACCTCTGTTGCTTCTTTCTGCACTTCTCGTGCCTCTTTCTGCACCCCTCATCCCTTTTTCTGCACTTCTGTTGCTTCTTTCTGCACCTCTCTTCCTCCTTTCTGCACATCTCTTGCCTCTGTCTGCACCTGTTCCCTCTTTCTGCACCTCTTTTGCCTGTTTCTGCAACTCTCTTGCCTCTTTCTGTACCTCTTTCTCTTTCTGCACCTCACTTGCTTCCTTCTGTACCCCTCTTGCCTATTTCTGCACCCTCTTCCCTCTTTCTGTACCTCTTTTGCCTGTTTCTGCAACTCTCTTGCCTCTTTCTGCACTTCTCTTGCCTCTTTCTGCACCCCTGTTGCTTCTTTCTGCACCTCTGTCGCCCCTTTCTGCACTTCTCTTGCCTCTCTCTGCACCTCTATTGCTTCTTTCTGCACTTCTCTTGCCTCTTTCTGCACCTCCGTTGGTTCTTTGTGCAATTCTCTTGCTTTTTTCAGCATCTCTCTTGCTTCTTTCTGCACCCCTCTTGCCTCTTTCTGCACCCCTCTTAGCTCTGTCTGCACCTCTCTTTCTGCACCCCTCTTGCCTCTTTCTGCACCTCCGCAGATTCTTTGTGCACTTCTCTTGCTTTTTTCTGCATCTCTCTTGCTTCTTTCAGCACATCTCTTGCCTCTTTCTGCACTTCTCGTGCCTCTTTCTGCACCTCTGTTGCTTCTTTCTGCACTTCTCTTGCCTCTTTCTGCACCCCTCATCCCTTTTTCTGCACCTCTGTTGCTTCTTTCTGCACTTCTCTTGCTTCTTTCCGCACCGCTCTTGCTTCCTTCTGCTCCCTCTTACCTCTTTCTGCACCCTTCTTCCCTCTGTGCACCTCTCTTGCTTCTTTCTGCAGTTCTCTTGCCTGTTGCTGCACCTCTTTTGCTTCTTTCTGCACTTCTGTTGCCTCTTTCTGCACCCCTCTTTCTTCTTTCTGCACCTCAGTTGGTTCTTTCTGCACTGCTCTTGCTTCTTTCTACACCTCTCTTGCAAATTTCTGTACCCCTCTTGCCTCTTTCTGCACCCCTTTTGCCTCTTTCTGCACCCCTCTTCCTCCTTTCTGCACATCTCTTGCCTCTGTCCGCACCCGTTCCCTCTTTTTGCACCTCTTTTGCCTGTTTCTGCAACTCTCTTGCCTCTTTCTGTACCTCTCTTTTCTCTTTCTGCACCTCACTTGCTTCCTTCTGTACCCCTCTTGCCTCTTTCTGCACCCTCTTCCCTCTTTCTGTACCTCACTTGCTTCCTCCTGCACCCCTCTTGCCTCTTTCTGCACCCCTCTTCCCTCTTTCTGCACATCTCTTGCCTCTGTCTGCACCCATCTTCCCTCTTTCTGCACCCCTTTTGCCTGTTGCTGTAACTCTCTTGCCTATTTCTGCACTTCTCTTGCCTATTTCTGCATTTCTGTTGCTTCTTTCTGCACACCTCTCGCCTCTTTCTGTACCTCACTTGCCTCTTTCTGCACTTCTCTTGCTTTTTTCTGCACCTCTTGTTTCTTTCTGCAACTCTCTTGTCTCTTTCATCACTTCTCTTGCTTCTTTCAACACCTCTGTTGCTTCTTTCAGCACGTCTCTTGCCTCTTTCTGCATTTCTCTTCTCTGTTTCTGTACCTCTCTTGCCTCTTTCTGCACCTCACCTGCTTCATTCTGCACCCCTCTTGCCTTTCTGCACCCCTCTTGCCTCTTTCTATACCTCTATTGCCTCTTTCTGCACCTCACTTGCTTTCTTCTGCACCACTCTTGCCTCTTTCTGCACCCCTCTTCCCTCTTTCTGCACCTCTCTTACCTTTCTGCACCCCTCGTGCCTCATTCTGTACCTTCCTCTCTTTGTGCACCTCTCTTGCCTCTTTCTGCACCCCTCTTTCTTTTTTCTGCACCTCCGTTGGTTCTTTCTGCTCTTCTCTTGCTTTTTTCTGCAACTCTCTTGCTTCTGTCTGCACCCCTCTTGCCTCTTTCTCTCTTTCTGTACCCCTCTTTCCTCTTTCTACACCTCTCTTGCCTCTTTCTACAGTTCTCTTGCCTCCTTCTGCTCCTCTGTTTCTTCTTTCTGCACTTCTCTTGCCTCTTTCTTAAACCCTCCTGACTGTTTCTGCACCTCACTTGCCTCTTTCTGCACCTCCCTTGCCTCTTTCTACACTTCTGTTGCCTCTTTCTGCACCTTATTTGCCTCTTTCTGCACTTCTCTTGCTTTTTTCTGCAGCTCTGTGTCTTTCTGCAACTCTCTTGTCTTTCATCACTTCTCTTGCTTCTTTCTACACCTCTGTTGCTTCTTTCAGCAATTCTCTTGCCTCTTTCTGCACTTCTCTTGCCTGTTTCTGCACCTCTCTTGCCTCTTTCTGCACCTCACTTGCTTCTTTCTGCACCCCTCTTGCCTCTTTCTGCACCCCTCTTGCCTCTTCCTGTACCTCGCGTCTCTTTCTGCACCCCTGTTCCATATTTCTGCACCTCTTCTGCCTCTTTCTGTACTTCTCTTGCCTCTTTCTGCACTTCTCTTACCTCCTTCTGTACCTCTGTTGCTTCTTTCAGCACTTCTCTTTGCCTGTTTCTGCACTTCACTTGTTTCTTTCTGCACCTCTGTTGCCTCTTTCTGCACTTTTCTTGCCTCTTTCTTAAACCCTCCTGACTGTTTTGTTGTATTCCTCTTAGGGTGTCCATACACGGGCTTTCCTATATCATGTCCTTATATAGGCACAATTCGCCCTGCCCTTATATAGGCATAAAATCCCAGTCCTTATTTAGGCATTAAACCATGCACTCCAAATACAGGCATGGTCTCCGACATCCGTCCACCCTAACGTCACAATGAGTTCTTGAAGAACAGACCCTTAGGCTTCGGGAGTTTCCCTAGCGCAGGACTATTGATTTCTTCAAGGACTCATTTATTATGCATGAACCATTATACCTTAGGGGTTCAATCATGACGTCTTCCGCTGTCCGATTCACGTCAATGCTAACATTCTGAGGTACCTCTCAGGTATAAATATACCTTCCCTAGCCCTCGTAAACTAGAGGAGACCTCGACTTCAGAGGAGCCCGTTTCCCGGTCTGACGTACTGAGAAGACGCTGTCATCCCTGCACGCAGAGAGTCCAGCTTCCAGTGATCTGACTTCCCTTGCGGGGTGTTGGAGTTCGAGTCTGGCAGGAGATTCCCACCTCTCTCATTCTTAAGGTATGGAGCTGACTAGAACCTAGAGGGACTCTTGGCATACTAGACTCTTGGCATACTAGACTCTTGGCATACTAGGCGTAACATACTCCTAGTATATCGTAGTAAGGAATACTTCACCTACTTCATACCTCTCCCTACACCTAGGTTAGGTTAGGTACATTGGGGTAGAACTAGCTTAGAAACGCATCGTACGAGTACTCGCATTTTTAGTCTGTTATTTATGTAAATGAATATCTGCTAAAGATAATGCTATCGCAGTACTATTTATTTCTGCTTACGCTGTACATTATTTATCTTGCATACTGTCTTGTGATCATAACAGCACATATAACTTACACGAAAAACAAGACTGTTCAATAAATCCTTTTATTGAAACGCCCGTCTATTCTTTCTGTGTAACTTTGAGGAAAACTAAGCATGCACGATTGAGCTGAGTAAAACGGTTATCTATTGTTTCCACGACTCTGGGACACGTTCTGATTCTAAAGGGAAACAAAGTTGTCATGTTTTACGGCTGCCAGAAACTACTCCCTTCTTGTTATCCAAGGAGTTTCTAGTGGCCTCTGAGCTAGCTGGCACAAGTAATTAAGTTTAATATACTCGATAGGGACATACTGACCTTAGTCCTATGTCAAACCTATAGGGGATATTATTCCAATGCGCAGAGCCTATTAGGGAAATAGGAGCTACACTACATGGCGCCCAACGGTTTGGTAAGGCGGTAATTTAACGCTAGATAAGGAGTAACTCAGCTGTGCTTTTTGTCTCAGAGACCCCTACCCATATACTCCAAAAGACGTCTGGAGTGGGCAGGGTTAAGTATCCGCCACAGCAAAATAGGAAAACACCCTATATATTAGCTGTTTGGTTTGCTCAACGTTGAAGGATACAGTGTTCCAAAATATTGTGCACCTTATCTTTTGTTTCCTTGAAACTTGTTCTACATTTTTTCAAAAACAAAATGCCTGGCTCCGACACTGAGACCGGAAACGGTGGTGTTGCGGATCAACCAGCTGCAACAGCATATAATATCACAGGTTTTATTGAAACCGAGGAGAGTGTTATAGACATCCCTCAAAACATAAGAAGAGCCATCACTCTAAAACTCATAAAACACGGTCTACCATCAAGAGGCGGTAGAGCAGTTTTCGTGATAGAGGCACACAAATCCTTTCAGACAGAGTTATTCTATTCATGGGTAATATTTCCTGAATCAAATACAGTAACACACACGTTACACTTCTACAAAGAAGATGAACCACCAGAGGAATATATTCCTTTCGAGGATATTGAAATTCCATTAACATACCAGGAGCATCAGCTCTGGTTTAAAGGCGCCCTAAAACATCACAAAAACATTACCAGGCTCGGTCCACTAGGTAGACCAGGAGCAACATGGCCGATTCTAGCCGGCTACACACCTCATCCTGACATTGAAGAGATGTCAGACGAGGAATTACTTACTCAACTTACAGAGTTAATAAAAATCTACAGACAATTGGTCCAATATGTCATGCGGACTTTCACAGTCCAACAACCATTGACACTTCCAAATCAAACTCCTCAACAGGGGAATACACTAAAAATTACACCACAGACTCTTTACGCAGTCATGGGTAAAATGCCCACAAAACGTGAGCAAATTCCGTTCTGGATAGCTCAAAAAATTACTCAAATCGAAGCAGTATTTCCAAATACTAGCCCGTTTGAAAAACACAGAATCCTAACAATCAGTTTACCAATGGGGATCACACCACAACTGGAAGACTGCACCACTTGGGGCTCAGTCTTTGCTGCCGTCTATACTAAAACACATGGTATTCCATCAATTGCAGTAATACCTGATGTCCTGAAACAAATTCAAAACGAATACGGGGCAGAGCCTGCTCTGATTTTAGGTATGAAATTACTGAAAAATTTCGACCAGGTCTCAACAATAATATTATCTAATATTAAAGGGGAGGCAGCAGCAGTGGCGATCCGCCAACGATTAAGGGAATTCGATGTTACAGAACATCAAACTGAACTACCCAGAATAATTGAACAATCTTATGCTGAATTAGGCAGAGATAGTTTGGGTGGAAGACCATTGAAGCCTAAACTATCTGAGAATCCTGAAAAGGTCTCTAATAAACAAACTCCTACATCTTCTACAAAGAAGTGGGAAACTAATAAACAAGACTCAAACGAGAATCGTTCTCAATCCCGGGGTAGGTCTCCTCAAAAGGAGCCCTCTGAAAGGAGGTATAACCTCAGGAATAGTTATAATTTGAGAAAACCTTACAGGTATCAAGATACTGATACACGTTCCTCTCGTCCCTTTCAGATCTCATCACAGACTTCGGAAAGAAGAGGACGGACAGAACATAGAGAAGAACGCGTGAAGTCCAAAGAAGATAAACACGCTCCAAAAAATAAAACAAAACCTCAATTCTCCAAAAAGAAAGTAGCAGGTCTAAAAATCAGACATGCCGAAAATACTGAGAGCACAACTCAAGAACGGAGAATCGGCTCAGACAATGCTGGACAGTGCAGCAGAGGTCACAATAGCTCGCCAGAACCTGAAGGAACTTCTGAAGATAGTGGACTTGAATGAGTACATCACAGTAGAAACTGTAGACACCAGGGTTAGAACTCCACAAAGGTTATATGAGATAACACTCCGGATGGAGGGAGACATACCTAGACAGGTGAAAACACTCTTTTGGGAGAAACTTTCAAGGGGCTATGACATACTTCTAGCAGAAAAAGACTGGCCACCACAATTTGTCAGGGAGTGCCCACACGGCGAGGACATTATTATGCCTGCCTTCTCCAACCAAATTCCAATTCACCAAAAATATACATATGCCAGGAAATGGGCAGTAGCCCAGGCCCCAGCATTATATAAAAATCATGTAGGATGGGATGAGGACTCACCTCACCATAAAATACATCTGAAACATGAACCAACTGCACAAAGGCAGTACCCAATAAAGCAAGAAGCTAAAAAACAGGTCAGGGAGATCTTAGATCAACTTGAATACCAAGGGGTGATTGAAACATGCACCTCCTCAATGAACAATCCTTTGTTTCCTGTCTCCAAGCCAGACAACACCTATCGTCTAGTTTTGGATTACAGACACTTAAACACTTGTTGTAAAACATTTGCAGTGCAAAATGCACATAGCACAGCATTAATGAATAACATTGTGCGTAAAAAATATAAAACCACATTAGATATCTCAGATGGTTTCTTTTGTCAAAACATAGCACCTGAAAGCAGGTACTTAACAGCATTCTCCATAATGGGGACCCAGCGTCACTTTTGTCGACTCCCACAAGGGTTCAAGAATAGCCCAGGTTTATTCTCAGCGAGGGTAACGGAGTTTCTACAAATTTATGACAATGAGGCATTGTCCTATGTCGATGACATCTATCTGACAGACGATGACCTGGACAAACACTTGAACAGGGTAAGCACCATTATATTGGGCTTCGCCTCTGAGGGCTACAAGTTCAACTTTAAAAAGTCCAAAATTGCCCATCTCAATGTCCTTTTTCTGGGATATGAGCTTTCAAGTGAAGGCAAGAGCTTGGCAGCTAACTTTTTAGAAAAGTGTGCGCTGCTCCAACCTCCAAAAACGCTGAAAAACATACAATCCATCCTGGGTTTCCTAAACTTTGGAAGAACATACATTCTAAACTACGCGGAAAGGGTTAAACCTCTCTACGCACTAATCAAACCTGATTTTTCGATAAAAAATTGGACACAAGAACATACAGAAATCTTGCGTTCACTACAGGCTAACATGTTAGCAACAAATCACTTACAAACACGCGTAAGTCAACGCAATTTAGTGATCCGAATAATTTCGGGTCAATGCGGATTCACCTACTTAACATTTAATGAGGGTGAAAAAATACCAATCGCATACAAATCTCATTTGTACACACAAGCGGAAATGCGCTTCAGTTCACCTGAAAAAATTCTGACAGCAGTTCAAACCGCTGTAGCAAAAGAAAGAGCCCTATCCCAAGGGAAACGCATTATTGTCGTTACCCCAGTACCGGCTTTAGAAGCGGTCACAAAAGCAAGCATATCAAATGCTAAAGCATTACATCCAAGATGGATATAGTGGGTTAATTCTCTTGCTGCAACAGATCTTGAATATGTTTTTGATCCCGATTTAAAAACACAAGCATTCCTGCAATATGAACAAGAATGTCCTCTGCCCACTGAAATTCTGCCTCTCGATCAGTACGAATTCATAATTTACACTGACGGATACGCACAACCCGCAACAGGGGGTAAGCAAGCTTACAGTGCAGCGTGTGCAATCGTTAAAGGTCGCATGCGAGATGGCATCTTCAGACCTATGATCACAAAAACACAATCCCTAGGAGATTGTACAGCTCAGCGAGCTGAACTACAAGCATTCAAACTGGCACTTGAAAGTACAGATCGCGTATTCCCCACACTAATCGTGTGCGATTCTTTTTACTGTGTGCAGTCGTATAATGAATATATACAAAATTGGCTTGAAAACGGGTTCAAAGATGCAAAAGGTGGCACAATAAAGCACAAAATGCTTTGGGAACAAGTAGTTCAGTTGAAAAACGAACTACCGAAGGCTCACATGATACACACACTGAGTCATCAACGTGATGGCGTTCACGTTGCAGGGAATTCATTGGCTGAGGAAGCCGCAAAGGGGGCTGTTCAGACGGCTTCCGTAGCTGCGATCACTCGTTCAAAAATAGACAGTGAGATAATGTTGGCTGTCAATGCTACAAGCAAAGGCAGTGGTGCAGCGTTACCAAAAAAGTTTCCACTCAAGTACTCTTATGTAATTGATGCGAACAACGTTCCTTTTGCTCGACTGCCTGGAGTGGGGGATAGGGTAATTCCAAACAAGGAACGAAGATTAGGACTAATCCTAGCAGCACACGAAGGGATAGCTTCTGCCCATGCAGGTGTTTCTGCAACAGTATCTTTACTCAAGCAAAGATATTAGTGGCCTGGCATTAGAAAACAAACAAAGAACTATGTTTTAGAATGTGATATATGCCAACAGATGAAAGTCTCCACAGTGAAACGCCCTGCGCAGACACACCTTTTAATTTTAGACAAACCATTAGCTTGTGTTTACCTGGACCACTGCGGTCCCTTGCAAAGGGACGGTAACTATAAATATATCATGGTTGCAGTGGATTCATGCTCTAGGTTCCTATGGATATGGCCTCAGCGCTCGGCTGACGCTCAAACTGTTATAAAAGATTTGCGAGTCTTTATCGGCACATACGCAATAGGCACGCTACATTCTGACCAGGGCCCTGCGTTTAGCTCTCGGGCTTACAAAGAAGCCATGGCCAGTCTGGGCGTTGCATTGCGGTACTCCTCTCCATTCCATCCTGAGGGAAATTCGGTTGTGGAAAGGAAAGACCGGGACATAAAGCAGTCTATAACAGCTAGGGTATTAGGTTCGGGTGATGGGTGGGTCAAACATCTGTATGGGGTTCAACGCTCATTAAACAACCTGCCAAGAAGTTCTCTAGGGGGGGTCACTCCATATGAGGTCCTATTTGGGACAAGAATGTGGGTACCAGATCTCGATAACGTAGGCACAGTGGTGGATAATAAAACATTTGATATCAAAGATCGTTTGGCTGTTTTACAGGAACTGAATGAGTTAAGAACGAAACAAAGCAACGTATTCCTACAGCCAACCACCACTGGGGAAAAACCGGCGGTCCCAGCAAGGCCTGTCTGGATTCCAAAAGTTGGGGATCTAGTCAGAGAAAAAATTGTGGACAACCAGTACCTGTCCTAGCAGTTCAAGGAACAAGAACAGTACTTCTGCCGCCCCTTGCTGGAAGGAGAAAAGATTTGTGTCCATCGACCTCATCAAACCACAGTATGTGGCCAATACTAAATAGTAGGCCTCGTGGACTCCGACCTAGTAGCAGACATACTCCTCTCGCTACTATCCAAGAGGTTCAGACTGAAAGACTGATAACATTCGAGAATTCAGCAGTAACAGATGAAGGACTGAGCAACAATGCTATGGAACTCATCCCTCTTGAAACTCAAGTAACAGTTCGTCCAAATACACCTGTCTACACCAATGTAACACGTGATCAACTGGTTCCAGCGATTTCAACAAATCCTGATGCAATTTCAACAATTGACAGAACTGCTTCTGGCTATTTCATTAACTTTGATACGTTCTCAGAAGATCCGAGTGAACCTGAAACGACGCCAGCATCATTAACATTCAAGCAGCAAGTACAAGACTTTCTTCACTTTCTGAAAAAGACTTATTTGGTTTCTCCATGGATTGAACTCTGGATATCTGGATTTTTTGTTTTGTTTTCCTGCTCTGGCTAGCTTTGGTTACAACTGTGAGCGTGCTTATAAGTGGCAGATATATCCATGTGAACACTGAAGGAAAAGACGTGAGCTTACTTTTGAAACCTCATAAATCTTCCCATCGTGAAGCAAGAGACTTGTCATCAGTGAACATCACAGCTGTTCCTATACAGGATGGTATAGTGTGGGACAAAACAGATTTTGATATCTTCGGTCCAATGGAACAATTGAACATTCCACATTTGTTTAAAATTTCACTAAGTGATAGAATTTCGTCCAGTGCCTACTCTGATGATTGGGACTTTGAGACTGTTAACAACCTGTTTGACCTAGAAAAATCTGCTGCATTTTCTAAAAATGAATATTTAGAGGGTTCATCAGACTATGAACAGCTGTATTGCTATAACCACTATGGTCATCATTATTTGCATAAATCTGCATACCCTAGAAATGTGTTTATGTTTAACCAATGGGAGCATTGTCCTACACCACCACACGGTAGTTCAAAAACATTTGCTAACAAGTTTCCATATTTTTCAGGATACAATACATCTGATCCAGAAACGTTTTACTATAAAAATGTAAACAAGACAGGACTGAAAATTATGTTAACAAATACATAACAGATTTATTCTGCAACATTTATTGCCCAACTGTCTAGACAGGGTTTCGACTTATGGAAAGACACGATAGACACAAAAACTGTCTGGGGTACTAAAGAATGGCAAGTGCAGGGGATGGAAGCTTTATTTAGAGCCTGTATGATACCTGAACAAATAATGTTTTTGAATGAAACTGTCCAACAAACGTCTTGTCTTGGATTAGCCAAGATCAAAGAGATGAAAAATCCTTCTGTACCAACACCTACAAGTGATAACAATACACAGGCAGCGGTTACAGTTGACAATATACTACAACTCAACAGAACTAATCCTGATTGGAAAAAATGGTTGATCTGGCCCACAGACACGAACAACTGTCAGGAAAGATTCCTGAATAAAACTCAGGGCTTTACTATTCATAGGCCAGACCCAAGATATGTCCAAAGACAACAACCGGGGGTAGTAACAACATACAGTGTAGGAAAATTACGCCTCGATTGGCTGCAGAAATCTACACTACAGGATGTGAAACAACACTTATCCTTACTTAAAGACGACGCAGACCTTAGGGAATTCTTGCTTGGACCAAGAAAACCACGTCAAAAACGTTTCATATATGCCGGCATTTATGCTGCCTATAATGAAGCATGGAAGGTGTCACAGATCGAGGCCGCAGAACGAATACGTTCGTATTAATTTAGAGAAAACACTCTCTGTGGTCGACAATGGGTTAACAACTTTGTTACCATTCACAGTGGCAGAAAAACCAGCTACAGAATGGCTTATTCATGGCAAAATCACACTACCTGTGACTACTTTTCAGTTTCAGTATTGCCTCAAACAAATGCAAGCAGGCAAATATGAAAGGTTGGGTAAGGAATACATTAAGACATCTTGGGATTTACCGTATACATATAGATGTTGGAGTGGGGATCGTGAAGTGTTCTTGAGCGGTACAAACTGTAAAAATGCACTCAGCGGTTCGCTTATATGTCAGGACAATTCTTTACACGGGGCTTGTAATGGTTCTGTGGCAAATTTGTCTTGCCATCAGCAGGGTACACCAGCTGCTGTGATTAATCCAACGTTTGGACAACTTTCTAATGGGAGTTACCTCATGTTGAATGATCAAAGCTACGGCAACGGATATCGATACTCTGCTGGACCCGATAACGGCCCATGCTCTGTGTTGTCCCTAGAGGCTGCCAATCCTGATGTCAGCATTCATTGAGATCTCACAGACGCTTCCGGCTGCTGCTAAGGTACGAGAAAGATCTACAGGCACACAGGTAACAACGGACGCGAACATTGCTGAGGCGACCTATGCTGAAAGCGATGCTTCACATCTCTGTGCAATTAATCTACTACACGAGGTGTTCCAACTGACACCAACTTCAGTGGATGATGTTTTGTCTACAGAAATAGATGATCTCATGTTTACACCAGACCCGTAAACTGACTGATTCAGTCCACAGTATTCCAGTGATACAGTGACAATTTGGCCTTCATTCTACAAAAACTTGGAACTTTTCCCAAAATTGATCATTTTTCCATTTTTCGAACTAAAAATGGCACTTCAGTCTGCTTAAAGTAGAACTAGCCTTATAGTACAGACCTAGCGGAACTTCCAAAGACACTTTGTCATCTTGTTTGTCTAAAAATATCATTTTTTATGATAGGAAATAACTTTGATTTTTCTATCAAATGTCAATATTCATTCATATTGTGTTTTATTTTATCTATATAACTGAAATGAAAAGCAATGCTTCATATGTACAGTACCTTTTGCATTCTAAAAAGTTTTTTAACCAGCCTTTTAAATGGTTTTATGAAATGTTTTAGAAATATGCGGTACTCGATTTAATGTTTAGCATTTTTAAATGTTTAGCATTTTAGTATTATCGTACACACAAAAGTGGAGTGGGTGTTGTATTCCTCTTAGGGTGTCCATACACAGGCTTTCCTGTATCATGTCCTTATATAGGCACAATTCGCCCTGCCCTTATATAGGCATAAAATCCCAGTCCTTATTTAGGCATTAAACCATGCACTCCAAATACAGGCATGGTCTCAGACATCCGTCCACCCTAGCGTCACAACGAGTTCTTGAAGAACAGACCCTTAGGCTTCGGGAGTTTCCCTAGCGCAGGACTATTGATTTCTTCAAGGACTCATTTATTATGCATGAACCATTATACCTTAGGGGTTCAATCATGACGTCTTCCGCTGTCTGATTCACGTCAATGCTAACATTCTGAGGTACCTCTCAGGTATAAATATACCTTCCCTAGCCCTTGTAAACTAGAGGAGACCTCGACTTCAGAGGAGCCCGTTTCCCGGCCTGACGTACTGAGAAGACGCTGACATCCCTGCACGCAGAGAGTCCAGCTTCCAGTGATCTGACTTCCCTTGCGGGGTGTTGGAGTTCGAGTCTGGCAGGAGATTCCCACCTCTCTCATTCTTAAGGTATGGAGCTGACTAGAACCTAGAGGGACTCTTGGCATACTAGACTCTTGGCATACTAGACTCTTGGCATACTAGACATACTAGGCATAACATACTCCTAGTATATCGTAGTAAGGAATACTTCACCTACTTCATACCTCTCCCTACACCTAGGTTAGGTTAGGTTAGGTACATTGGGGTAGAACTAGCTTAGAAACGCATCGTACGAGTACTCGCATTTTTAGTCTGTGTTATTTATGTAAATGAATATCTGCTAAAAGATAATGCTATTGCAGCACTATTCATTTCTACTGCTTACACTGTACATTATTTATCTTGCATACTGTCTTGTGATCATAACAGCACATATAACTTACACGAAAAACAAGACTGTTCAATAAATCCTTTTATTGAAACGCCAGTCTATTCTTTCTGTGTAACTTTGAGGAAAACTAAGCATGCACGATTGAGCTGAGTAAAACGGTTATCTATTGTTTCCACGACTCTGGGACACGTTCTGATTCTAAAGGGAAACAAAGTTGTCATGTTTTACGGCTGCCAGAAACTACTCCTTCTTGTTATCCAAGGAGTTTCTAGTGGCCTCTGAGCTAGCTGGCACAAATAATTAAGTTTAGTATACTCGATAGGGACATACTGATCTTAGTCCTATGTCAAACCTATAGGGGATATTATTCCAATGCGCAGAGCCTATTAGGGAAATAGGAGCTACACTACAGTTTCTGCACCTCACTTGCCTCTTTCTGCACTTATTTTACTTTTTTTGCACCTCTCGTTTCTTTCTGCAACTCTTGTCTCTTTCATCACTTCTCTTGCTTCTTTCTATACCTCTCTTGCCTCTTTCTGCACCTTTTTTGCCTCTTTCTGCACCTCACTTGCTTCTTTCTGCATCCTCTTGCCTTTCTGCACCCTCTTCCCTCTTTCTGTACCTCTCTTGCCTCTTTCTGCATCCGTTTCCCCTTTCTGCAACTCTCCTGCCTGTTTTTGCACCTCTGTTGCCTCCTTCTGCACCCCTCTTGCTTCTTTCTGCACCCCTCTTCCCTCTTTCTTCACCCCTCTTCCCTCTTTCTGCACCTTACTTGCCTCTTTCTGCACTTCTCTTGCTTTTTTCTGAAGCTCTGTTTCTTTCTGCAACTCTCTTGTCTCTTTCATCACTTCTCTTGCTTCTTTCTACACCTCTGTTGCTTCTTTCAGCACTTCTCTTGCCTGTTTCTGCACTTCACTTGATTCTTTCTGCACCTCTGTTGCCTCTTTCTGCACTTCTCTTGCCTCTTTCTTTACCTCACTTGCCTCTTTCTAAACTTCTCTTACCTCCTTCTGCACCTCTGTTGCTTCTTTTAGCACTTCTCTTGCCTGTTTCTGCACTTCACTTGTTTCTTTCTGCACCTCTGTTGCTTCTTTCTGCACATCTCTTGCCTCTTTCTGCACCCCTTAGCCTGTTTCTGTACCTCACTTGCCTCTTTCTGCACCTCACTTGCTTCATGCACCCTCTTGCCTTTTTCTGCACCCTCTTTCTGTACCTCTATTGCCTCTTTCTGTACCCGTTCCCTCTTTCTGCACCTCTCCTGCCTGTTTCTGCACATCTGTTGCCTCTTTCTGCACTTCTCTTGCCTCTTTCTGCACCTCTGTTACTTTTTTCTGTACTTCTCTTGCCTCTTTCTGCACCTCTGTTGCCTGTTCCTGCACCTCTCTTGCCTCTTTGTGCACTTCTCTTTCCTATTTCTGCACTTCTCTTGCCTCTTTCTGCATTTCTGTTGCTTCTTTCTGCACTTCTCTTGCCTGTTTCTGCACCCCTTTTGCCTGTTTCTGCACCTCTATTGCTTCTTTCTGCACCTCTATTACTTCTTTCTTCAACCCTCTTGCCTCTTTCTGCACCCCTCTTCCCTCTTTCTGCACCTCTCTTCCCTCTTTCTGCACCTCTCTGGCCTCTTTCTGCACCTGTCTTACGTCTTGCTGCAGTTCTCATGCCTCTTTCTGCACCTCTGTTCCTTCTTTCTGCACTTCTCTTGCCTCTTTGTGCACCCCTCTTGCCTCTTTGTGCACCTCCGTTGGTTCTTTGTGCAATTCTTTCTTTTTTCTGCATCTCTCTTGCTTCTTTCTGCACCTGTTTTGCTTCTTTCTGCACCTCTCTTGCCTGTTTCTGCCACTCTCTTGCCTCTTTCTGCAGTTCTCTTGCCTCCTTCTGCACCTACGTTGCTTCTTTCAGCACTTCTCTTGCCTGTTTCTGCACCTCACCTGCTTCTTTCTGCACCTCTCTTGCCTCTTTCTGCACTTCTCTTGCCTCTTTCTGCACCTCACTTGCGTCTTTCTGCACTTCTTACTTTTTTCTGCACCTCTCGTTTCTTTCTGCAACTCTCGTCTCTTTCATCACTTCTCTTGGTTCTTTCTACACCTCTGTTGCTTCTTTCAGCACATCTCTTGCCTCTTTTTGTACTTCTCTTGCCTGTTTATGCACCTCTCTTGCCTCTTTCTGCACCTTTTTTGTCTCTTTCTGCACCTCACTTGCTTCTTTCTACACCCTCTTGCCTTTCTGTACCCTCTTCCCTCTTTCTGTACCTCTCTTGCCTCTTTCTGCATCCCTGTTTCACCTTTCTGCACCTCTCCTGCCTGTTTCTGCACCTCTGTTGCCTCTTTCTGCACTTCTCCTGCTTCTTTCTGCACCTCTGTTGCTTCTTTCTATACTTCTCTTGCCGCTTTCTGCACCCCTCATCCCGCTTTCTTCACCTCTGTTGCTTCTTTCTGCACTTCTCTTGCTTCTTTCTGCACCTCTCTTGCTTCTTTCTGCACCCCTCTTTCTGCACCCTTCTTCCCTCTTTGTGCACCTCTCTTGCTGCTTTCTGCAGTTCTCTTGCTCCTTTCTGCACCTCTTTGGTTCTTTCTGCACTTCTGTTGCCTCTTTCTGCACCCCTTTTTCCTCTTTCTGTACCCCTCTTCCCTCTTTCTGCACATCTCTTGCCTGTCTGCACCCTTCTTCCCTCTTTCTGCACCTCTCTTGCTTCTTTCTGCAGTTCTCTTGCCTCTTTCTGCATTTTTCTTGCTTCTTTCTGCACCTCTCTTGCTTCTTTCTGCAGCCCTCTTTCCTCTTTCTGCACCCTTCTTCCCTCTTTGAGCACCTCTCTTGCTTCTTTCTGCAGCCCTCTTTCCTCTGTCTGCACCCCTCTTCCCTCTTTCTGCACCTCTCTGGCCTCTTTCTGCACCTGTCTTATGTCTTGCTGCAGTTCTCATGCCTCTTTCTGCACCTCTGTTCCTTCTTTCTGCACATCTCTTGCATCTTTCTGCACCCCTTAGCCTGTTTCTGTACCTCACTTGCCTCTTTCTGCACCTCACTTGCTTCTTTATGCACCCTCTTGCCTTTTTCTGCACCCTCTTTCTGTACCTCTATTGCCTCTTTCTGTACCCCTGTTCCCTCTTTCTGCACCTCTCCTGCCTGTTTCTGCACATCTGTTGCCTCTTTCTGCACCTCTGTTATTTTTTTCTGTACTTCTCTTGCCTCTTTCTGCACCTCTGTTGCCTGTTCCTGCACCTCTCTTGCCTCTTTGTGCACTTCTCTTTCCTATTTCTGCACTTCTCTTGCCTCTTTCTGCATTTCTGTTGCTTCTTTCTGCACTTCTCTTGCCTGTTTCTGCACCCCTTTTGCCTGTTTCTGCACCTCTATTGCTTCTTTCTGCACCTCTATTGCTTCTTTCTTCAACCCTCTTGCCTCTTTCTGCACCCCTCTTCCCTCTTTCTGCACCTCTCTTCCCTCTTTCTGCACCTCTCTGGCCTCTTTCTGCACCTGTCTTACGTCTTGCTGCAGATCTCATGCCTCTTTCTGCACCTCTGTTCCTTCTTTCTGCACTTCTCTTGCCTCTTTGTGCACCCCTCTTGCCTCTTTGTGCACCTCCGTTGGTTCTTTGTGCAATTCTTTCTTTTTTCTGCATCTCTCTTGCTTCTTTCTGCACCTGTTTTGCTTCTTTCTGCACCTCTCTTGCCTGTTTCTGCCACTCTCTTGCCTCTTTCTGCAGTTCTCTTGCCTCCTTCTGCACCTACGTTGCTTCTTTCAGCACTTCTCTTGCCTGTTTCTGCACCTCACCTGCTTCTTTCTGCACCTCTCTTGCCTCTTTCTGCACTTCTCTTGCCTCTTTCTGCACCTCACTTGCGTCTTTCTGCACTTCTTACTTTTTTCTGCACCTCTCGTTTCTTTCTGTAACTCTCGTCTCTTTCATCACTTCTCTTGCTTCTTTCTACACCTCTGTTGCTTCTTTCAGCACATCTCTTGCCTCTTTTTGTACTTCTCTTGCCTGTTTATGCACCTCTCTTGCCTCTTTCTGCACCTTTTTTGCCTCTTTCTGCACCTCACTTGCTTCTTTCTACACCCTCTTGCCTTTCTGTACCCTCTTCCCTCTTTCTGTACCTCTCTTGCCTCTTTCTGCATCCCTGTTTCACCTTTCTGCACCTCTGCCTGTTTCTGCACCTCTGTTGCCTCTTTCTGCACTTCTCCTGCTTCTTTCTGCACCTCTGTTGCTTCTTTCTATACTTCTCTTGCCTCTTTCTGCACCCCTCATCCCTCTTTCTTCACCTCTGTTGCTTCTTTCTGCACTTCTCTTGCTTCTTTCTGCACCTCTCTTGCTTCTTTCTGCACCCCTCTTTCTGCACCCTTCTTCCCTCTTTGTGCACCTCTCTTGCTGCTTTCTGCAGTTCTCTTGCTCCTTTCTGCACCTCTTTGGTTCTTTCTGCACTTCTGTTGCCTCTTTCTGCACCCCTTTTTCCTCTTTCTGCACCCCTCTTCCCTCTTTCTGCACATCTCTTGCCTGTCTGCACCCCTGTTCCCTCTTTCTGCACCCCTTTTGCCTGTTGCTGTAACTCTCTTGCCTCTTTCTGCATTTTTCTTGCTTCTTTCTGCACCTCTCTTGCTTCTTTCTGCAGCCCTCTTTCCTCTTTCTGCACCCTTCTTCCCTCTTTGTGCACCTCTCTTGCTTCTTTCTGCAGTTCTCTTGCCTCTTTCTGCATTTTTCTTGCTTCTTTCTGCACCTCTCTTGCTTCTTTCTGCAGCCCTCTTTCCTCTTTCTGCACCCTTCTTCCCTCTTTGTGCACCTCTCTTGCTTCTTTCTGCAGCCCTCTTTCCTCTGTCTGCACCCCTCTTCCCTCTTTCTGCACCTGTCTTACGTCTTGCTGCAGTTCTCATGCCTCTTTCTGCACCTCTGTTCCTTCTTTCTGCACTTCTCTTGCCTCTTTGTGCACCCCTCTTGCCTCTTTGTGCACCTCCCTTGGTTCTTTGTGCAATTCTTTCTTTTTTCTGCATCTCTCTTGCTTCTTTCTGCACCTGTCTTGCTTCTTTCTGCACCTCTCTTGCCTGTTTCTGCCACTCTCTTGCCTGTTTCTGCAGTTCTCTTGCCTCCTTCTGTACCTGTTGCTTCTTTCAGCACTTCTCTTGCCTGTTTCTGCACCTCACTTGCTTCTTTCTGCACCTCTCTTGCCTCTTTCTGCACTTCTCTTGCCTCTTTCTGCACCTCTCTTGTTTCTTTCTGCAATTCTCTTGTCTCTTTCATCACTTCTCTTGCTTGTTTCTACACCTCTGTTGCTTCTTTCAGCACATCTCTTGCCTCTTTTTGTACTTCTCTTCCCTCTTTCTGTACCTCTCTTGCTCTTTTTGCATCCCTGTTATACCTTTCTGCACCTCTCTTGCCTGTTTCTGCACCTCTGTTGCCTGTTTCTGCACTTCTCTTGCTTCTTTCTGCACCTCTGTTGGTTCATTCTACACTTCTCTTGCCTCTTTCTGCACCCCTCATCCCTCTTTCTTCACCTCGGTTGCTTCTTTCTGCACTTCTCTTGCTTCTTTCTGCACCTCTCTTGCTTCTTTCTGCACCTCTCTTGCTTCTTTCTGCACCCCTCTTTCCTCTTTCTGCACCCTTCTTCCCTCTTTGTGCATCTCTCTTGCTCCTTTCTGTACCTCTTTGGTTCCTTCTGCACTTCTGTTGCCTCTTTCTGCACCCCTTTTTCCTCTTTCTGCACCCTTCTTTCCTCTTTCTGCACATCTCTTGCCTCTGTCTACACCCCTGTTCCCTCTTTCTGTACTCCTTTTGCCTGTTGCTGTAACTCTCTTGCCTATTTCTGCACTTCTCTTGCATCTTTCTGCATTTCTCTTTCTTCTTTCTGCACCTCTCTTGCTTCTTTCTGCACCCCTCTTTCCTCTTTCTGCACCCTTCTTCCCTCTTTGTGCACCTCTCTTGCTTCTTTCTGCAGTTCTCTTGCCTCTTTCTGCACTGCTCTTGCTTCTTTCTGCACCTCTCTTGCAAATTTCTGCACCCCTCTTTCTGCACATCTCTTACCTCTGTCTGCACCCTTGTTCCCTCTTTCTGCACTCCTTTTGCCTGTTGCTTTAACTCTCTTGTCTATTTCTGCACTTCTCTTGCCTCTTTCTGCATTTCTGTTGCTTCTTTCTGCACACCTCTTGCCTCTTTCTGCACCTCACTTGCCTCTTTCTGTACTGCTCTTGCCTTTTTCTGCACCTCTCGTTTCTTTCTGCAACTCTCTTGTCTCTCATCACTTCTCTTGCTTCTTTATACACCTCTGTTGCTTCTTTCAGCACTTCTCTTGCTTCTGTCTACATTTCTCTTGCCTGTTTCTGCACCTCTCTTGCCTCTTTCTGCACCTCACTTGCTTCATTCTGCACTCCTCTTGCCTCTTTCTGTACCGCTCTTCCCTCTTTCTATACCTCTCTTCCCTCTTTCTGCACCTCTCTTCCTTCTTTCTGCACTCCTGTTCTCTTTCTGCACCCTTCTTCCCTCTTTGTGCACCTCTTGCCTCTTTCTGCACCCCTCTTGCTTCTTTCTGCACCTCCGTTAGTTCTTTCTGCACTTCCCTTGCTTTTTTCTGCACCTCTCATGCTTCTTTCTGCACCCCTCTTGCCTCTTTCTCTTTCTGCACCCCTCTTTCCTCTTTCTGTACCTCTCTTGCCTCCTGTTCTCTTGCCTCCTTCTGCACCTGTTTCTTCTTTCTGCACTTCTCTTGCCTCTTTCTGTACCCCTCGACTGTTTCTGCACCTCACTTGCCTCTTTCTACACTTCTCTTGCCTCTTTCTGCACCTCCCTTGCCTCTTTCTGCACTTCTCTTGCTTTTTTCTGCAGCTCTCTTGTTTCTTTCTGCAACTCTCTCCTCTTTCATCACTTGTCTTGCTTCTTCTACACCTCTGTTGCTTTCAGCAATTCTCTTGCCTCTTTCTGCACTTCTCTTGCCTGTTTCTACACCTCTCTTGCCTCTTTCTGCACCTCACTTGCTTCTTTCTGCACCCCTTTTGCCTCTTTCTGCACCCCTGTTCCTTCTTTCTGTACCTCTCCTGCCTCTTTCTGTACCTCTCCTGCCTCTTTCTGCACATCTCCTGCCTCTTTCTGCACCTCTCTTGCCTCTTTCTGTAGTTCTCTTGCCTCTTTCTCCACCTCTTTTGCTTCTTTCCTCACTTCTCTTGCCTCTTTCTGCACCTCTGTTGGTTCTTTCTGCACTGCTCTTGCTTCTTTCTACACCTCTCTTGCAAATTTCTGCACCCCTCTTGCCTCTTTCCTCACCCCTCTTCTTGCCCTTCTCTTGCCTCTGTCTGCACCTCTGTTCCCTCTTTCTGCACCTCTTTTACCTGTTTCTGCAACTCACTTGCCTCTTTCTGCAGTTCTCTTGCCGCCTCCTGCACCTCGGTTGCTTCTTTTTGCACTTCTCTTTCTACACCCCTCTAGCCTCTTTCTGTACCCCTATTGCTTTCTTCTGTACTTTTCTTGCCTCTTTCTGCACTTCTCTTGCTTCTTTCTGTACTTCTCTCACCTCTTTCTGTACTCAAATGGGAAGTGCAAGCTGTCAAGTTTAAAGGTCTGCGTGCTCTCGTGACTGAGGTATATGTCTACTTATATATGTACTACAAAAAACAAAGTTAGGGAGAGAAGAGGTAGTGCCCCTAGGGACACTGACGGTGGATACGTCCTCCTCAGGTCAAAGCATGACATCAAGGGTCCTTATGATGTGTGAGGGGTATTTAAACAACGTTTGTGTATGTCCTACCATGGAATAGGAACACAATTTATTCTTTTCCCCTACCCTCTATAGGCCCTTTACTTCATTATTTAGATCATTACCCATATGGTGGATACTTATATATGTATTCTGACATGTGTTATGCATCTGAAGAAGGTAGCTTAAAAAGCGAGTAGGTTCTCCTATAGGTGGTTAAATGTTCTCAGTTCTGGTCTGTCATTCGGTTGCACAGGCAGACATGTATTATGTATATAGGTGTTATAGAGCCCCTCAAATATACTATTGAATACCCATGTGCCCTGTATTATGAGCAGAAAGAAATACATACACCTTTTTGTACACAAATTTACAGAGTATGCTGTTTTAAACACAGGTATTCAAGTATTTGTATGTTTATTTTTATGTAACATGTCACTAGGTAAAAGCAGAGACACACGCATGCATACCTTCACAAACTTGGTCAGACTTACAACAGTTATGTGGTTATGATTGCTGTTTTACATTTGGTAGGCCTAACATTCTGAGCAGTCGATGAATAGTGAACCTTCAAGAGAAAAGTGAGGTTTAATGCATCTTGGGAGAAGGATTAGTGATTAGGCTACTTTATATGAGTCTGTGGTAAGGTACAGTTGAAGTAGGCCTCTTTCTGCACCTCTGTTGCTTCTTTCTGCACTTCTCTTGCTTCGTTTTGCACCTTTCTTCCTCGACTTCTGTTGCCTCTTCCTGCATTTTTCTTGCTTCTTTCTGCACCTTTCTTCCTCTTTCTGTACATGTCCCACCTATGTAGGCATAGTTAGAAATTAGCATTTAAAAAACTTAGAAATTCACTGAAAAAACCAGAGGTTTCAGGGACGTTGTAGTTAGGAATTCACATTTAAAAAACCTTAGATATTCACTAAAAAACCACAGGTTTCAGGGACGTTATAGTTAGGCTGACATTTGACTCGTACTAAACCAGAGAAATTCAGCATTTATAGTTAGGTGAGCTAACTGTAACTCACGCCCCGCAATGCTGATGACATCATATATATATATATATATATATATATATATATATATATATATATATATATATATATATATATCACTTACATATACCAATATGCATATGTTTGGTCCCTGTTTGTAATGGCACAGAAAAAGGTGAGAATAACGGAGCAATAATGGAATGGTATATCAGATCGACTGAAGAATTTCCAAAAATGCCCATCCATCACGTTTCTGAAGAAAGACTGTTTTGGCTGTAAAGTTTATTGAAGACACTATTAGAAAATCCTGTAACTTTATTAAATTTGAATTTGTGATACATTTATTTTATACATAGTTTAAATTATACTCACCAAAGGTGAAAAAGAATAAATAGATTTGTCATTTCGTTATAATATAAAATGAAATCCCTTCCCCTGTTATGTTCCATATAGGTACCCTAATATAGGCTCAGGTAGTCACCTAACCCTTCACCTATATTCTCCCTACCATTACACTACATAACGGTTCTTAGTACTGACCTTTTACCTAGTTACGGTAATGTCCAAAGATGGCATGGGGTTTTCTCCGAAAAGCTTAAGCCTCATTCATTATGCATGAGGATTCTTGGAATCGCAGTAGGACAGCAGGCCTACCATCTCCTGCATAAAACCTATGTATAAGGGTAATTCCTTCCATCATCCCAGTCCGACATGACCAAGCAAGGCATAGCCCCAGGGGGTACCACTTTGGGTATATATACATCATCTCTTGCTGAGATAGTCAGAGGAGAAAAGGACTTCCATGCCGACACACTGACGCAAGACGCTGAGGCTCCTGCATGCAGATACTCCAGCTTGCAGTGGTCTGACATCCCTTGCGGAGTGTCCATCTCGGGACCAAGACGGGGTCCCACAGTCTCTCACTTCAGGTAATGGGGTTGACTTTATCCTAGAGGGATTCTCGGCTTTTACACCCACAATCATGCTAGGTACATCTAGTTAGGGACGCATTGTAGGAGTACGCATTCTACTGTCATGTATTTTATATACTTGCCTGTATTCATTGTTTTACCACGATGGTAGAAATCTACCATCCTTTTACTCTGTTAGTGCTTATAATCATTTATATCTGTTACTGTCTGATGGTTGTTTCAGCACACCTATTTTTCACTAGAATGACGCTGGTTCAATAAATGCTTATTGAAAAATGTCCCCACCGTTTATTCTGTGTATCTCTCTGAGACCAAGTGAGCACGAGTGACTGAGCGAAAAGTAGTATACTGTTTCCACGATCCCTGATGGGACAAGGTTATCATGTTCGATAGTTGACAAGAACTATTCTCTCCTTGGTAAGAGGAGTTTCTAGTGGCACTGTGAGCTAGCTGGTATACAGGCTGACATATGCGGTAGGGGTGTCCAGAACCAGTCCGACTCCAAACCTACAGTATATGTTGTCTAAACGCGCAGATCCTATATAGGTTTATAGGAACTACACGACATGGCGCCGCCAATGTTGGTTTGGTACTTATTTAACAGTCAATTCTGAGCCGTTCAGTCGTGCTATTCTCAGAGACCCCTACTCACATTTCTTCAGAGACACCTGGAGTGGGAAGGGAACTATCCGCCACAGCTGAGTAGGCAAAATATCCTATGTATTGGCTGTAGATTTATCAAGCTTGAAGGACAAACAATTCCTATTGTGCATAAAACCTTATCTCAGTTTCCTTGGAACTCTTCCTTGAAATTCTTTTTTAACAATGACAGAAGATGACGCTGTGCAAGCACAGCGCGTTTTAGTACGGGAAGAAGAAGGGGAAATTAACATTTCAGAAAATGTCAGAAATGCCCTTACTCGAAAGCTAACAGACTACGGAGTCACAGCTAGGCGTGGGACAGTAACTTTTGGGATTGAGGCTCACGAATCATATCGAACAGAGGTATTCTATTCATGGGTTAAATTCCCACAAGCAGATGCACAATCAAATGCATTTCATTCTTACACTGAAGATGAAACACCAGAGGAATACAGTCCATATGAGGACATTGAAATTCTGCTCACCTACCAGGAGCATATTGTAGTATTGTGTAATTACCTGTGTTTTACATCAGCACAGTTCTGTATTCATCCTGTGTATGCTTGAAGCTGCACCATGGTGATAGAACCTGGGGATGTGGAGATGCTGTTGAATACTGTAAGTTGCATCTGACGCTGGCTGCTGGATGGATGGGATCCTTTTACTACATTAAACTTAATCTACATTTCAACTACTTGGAGAGCTTTCTTCATCATTTTAACTTGAATTTTACACTGGCGACGAGCTGCGGTTAAAACCCATGCAAAAGGAACTGAATCTCAACATCCAACAACAATATCTTCATCTTTCTTCATAAATTTGGATTGTATAAAAAAAAAAAAAAAGATGAAGAAACTCTTCATGTCAACTCATTGGATGTGAGTACATTTTCTTTATTGTTAAGACAATTGACATTAAATTGAGCTCAGTCCACACACACCTTATACTAATTTCATGATTTGAAGGTCCCTGTGTGAGCTCATATTTTAGAGCAACCGCCGCACGTCTCACCCTCTTTATTTATTTGTGGTTGGGAGACTCCGGTGCGGGCTCTTTTATTTCATAAATGTTATTTGTGAGGAAATTACCGCTGAGCAAGACTACAATTTTGGAGATGATTCATGGACAATTTTTCTTTCTTTGAAAAGGAAAATTTAGTGCTTCATCACCTTCGTGATCTCTGCGAGGCGCTAGTCTATTTGCTACTTATCAACTGGGACTGCACAACGCAGGGACATATCAGCTGAGACTGCGCAGGGCAAATTAATGTTATATTGAGCTTATGTCATTTCTTGCCAGTACTTCATCATTTGCGTGGTTGTCTCTGATTTCTCTGCTGGAGAGTCCCTGATTTCTCACATCCTTAAGGATAATTTGGGTTACCAGAACACGTTTTCTTTTTTTGGGTCAGCGAACGTGTGGAGTTACATTTGGAGCATTTGCATTTATTAAAATTTCAAACTACCAAACGACTTACATTCGTCTCGTGTGTTCATCACCTTGTATCCTGGACACACGAACGCTCGGACTCTCCTAGCAACATTCCTCGTCAGGAAATTCTTTTGTGTCAATACATCATCACGTCACGTTACGTTTTTTTTACGTTGCGCACGTAACGTGACGGACATTTTGATTTCCTCAAAATATACAACAATCCATCGGTGCCGATATTCACGCTGTGGAATAATTTTGGGTGTTTTCTTCTTCGAGGCGAATAATTGGAACTTCGAGACAATCAAGTAGGTGCTCATTTGTTTTCATAAACTTGACTGCTGGCTTTCAATTAACTTACACGACTTTCAACTTCATCTACTTCTACGTGTGGATTCAATACGAAGACTTGTTTCAATGCAACAGCACCATCTTGTGGTCTTTCATCATTAATACATCAACAACCATTTATGTTTGCTTTCATCAATTCTTACTCCTCATTTTCATTTTTTGGTTAATCTTTCAAGGATGATTTTAAACAACTGTAATAACTTATAATTTTTGCTGATTTTATATTATTCATTTATCTTTAGTTCAATGATTTTGATAATTTTACTGTGATAAGACAGAGATATACTTGCTGTGTTCTTAACTTTATGTTTTTTTGAATTGTGTTCAGCACGGGCTAACCTTCACTTTATTCCTGGTCATCATTTTATTCTTTTGTGATTTGGGGTGCTGTGCTCCACCATGCAGAATGTAGCAACTCCCCCATTCTTTCTTTCCTCACCTGGTGATCCACCAATTAAATGGCAAACATGGAAGAAAGTGTTCGAGAGATACGCCAGGGTGTGTGGCACTAATCTTAGTGCTGAAAGAAATCTGCGCTTCTTCTTCATTGTCTCGGCTCTGAGGGACAAGAAGTGTTTGATCATTTACCTGATGTTGATGATGGAACTTTAAATTAATATGAAATTTGTATTTTAAAACTTGATAAACACTATTTACCTAAGGTCAGCACTATTCTCGAACGATATCACTTTGGTAGGAGGATACAAAATGATGGAGAATCTGTTGAGAATTATGTCACCGCCCTTAGGAAATTAGCATCCTCATGTAAATTTGGGGCTCTTCTTGATGGAAGAATTAGGGATCAATTTATGTTGGGGTGCAATGTTGAGAAGGTTAGGAATGAATTGTGGCAAAAGGATGAACCTCCGCTTGAGGAAGTTATATCTATTGCTAAGCAAATTGAACACTCTTTGAAATGTGTTGATATAATCTCCAAGCGTGAAAACAAAGATAACAGTGTTCATTCTGTAAAAGTAAGTACAAAAGGTAAAGATTTTAAAAGAAATACTTTTGTGAAGGCTCAGAAGAAAACTGTGAGGGATGTAAAACTTAGGTGTTATAGATGTGGGAGTGAGAATCATTTGGCGAATGATAAGAAATGCCCAGGGCTAAAATCAAATTGTTCGAATTGTAAAAAGACAGGTCACTATACCTCAGCTTGCAATGTCAAGAAAAACAAGGAGAAAGTTCTTGCCATTGCGAACAGCAGCAGTGAAAGTAATGATGAGACTGATTTTTATTGTGGTCAAATTGTATCACAAGTTTTTGATAATCAAAAAGGGGGCCTTTGGATGATATAAGTGTGGAAGGTGAGACTACCAAAGTGTTGTTCGATTCGGGAGCTAAAATAACCATAGTTTCAAAACAATTTTTTATGAGTAAACTTGTCAAGTCTGTAAAATTGTTAAAAGCAGACATTAAACCCAGCGCATATGGGGGCGAACCCATAAAATTATTAGGTTACTTCTCAGGATTGATAGAATATAAAGGCAGATATGTTTCAGGGAATATCTATGTCTCACATAAAGGTGACAGCATTCTGAGCTGGTTTCACCAGAGAGATCTTGGTGTTATGTTAGACCCGAACTCAGATCCGCCCATAATTCTAAAAGAGGGTTTCCAACCTAATGTTGTATTGGCTCAGAATGTTGATTGTGATTTCACCACTCTTCTTAAGAGTGAGTTTCCAAATGTCTTTAAAGATGAGTTAGGATGTTTACGTGGTTATGCTCATAAAATAAGGCTTATTCCTGGAGCTATACCCATAGCTGGTAAAGTTCGTAGTGTACCCTTATCGGTGAGGGATGATATGAAAAGGGAACTGGAGAAACTTAAAAGTGATGGCATAATTGAAGAGGTAGAAGGGACTAGGTGGTTGGCCCCAGTAGTAGCCGCTCGTAAATCGAATGGTAGCCTTCGTTTATGCATCGACTTGAGAGACCTAAACAAGCCGGTCATAATAGACAAATATCCGCTTCCAAAACAGATATGTTAATGCTCTTACAAGGGGCCAATGTTTTCTCAACTGTAGACTTAAAGTCTGCTTATCATCAGATAAAACTGGATGATATGTCTAAAGACTTAACTGCATTCATTACGCCCTATGGCACTTACAGATTTGTCAGATTGCCGTTTGGACTGGTGTCAGCGGCATCTGTGTTTCAGAGAGCTCTAGAAAAAGTCTTGGAAGGTGTAGTGGGGGTGAAAATTTACCAGGATGATGTTCTTGTCTTTGGAAAGAATGAAGTTGAACATGATGCCATACTCAGAGAGGTTTTTAAGAGATTTCCAGATTTCAATTTGACAGTAAGAATTGACAAATGCAAGTTCAAAAAGTCATCCATAGATTATCTAGGACACACCATCTCGGGTCAAGGTGTTCAACCCAAGGCTGAACTGGTTTGTACTATTCAAAATCTTGCGTCTCCCACCAACAAAGAGGAGCTAATGAAATTTCTTGGAATGTCAGAATATTACAGTAAATTTATGAAAATTTTTGCTGGAATGTGCTTGAATATGCGTAAGTTGTTATGTAAAGGTGTGGAGTTCATTTGATCGGAGGATTGTGAAAAGGAGTTCAACACGATCAAGGCAATGCTTAAGAAAACTCCTAAGCTAAAAAGTTTCGATCCCACTAAAAGAGCAGTTCTTGTTACTGATGCCAGTATGAAGGACCTAGGAGCGGTTTTACAACAGAGAGATGGGGACACTGAGAATGTTATTTTGTTCTTGTCACGTAGCATAAGAGGTGCAGAACTGCGTTACTCTGTTATCGAAAGAGAGGCCTTAGCTGTTCACTGGGCTGTGAAGAAACTTAAGAATCTTCTGTGGGGATTGAAATTTGAGGTTCGCACTGATCACAAGCCACTATGTCAAATTTTCAACAAGAAAGGAATTGATGCCATTTCTGGAAGAATTTCCAAGTGGGTAGTAGCTCTTCAGGGATACAATTTTAAGGTCGAATATTTACCTGGTGCTAAGAACAATGTTGCTGATACGCTTTCTAGGCTGGTGGTCCAAAATGATGATACCACTTATTCAGAAGAGCATGATTTGAAAGAATGGGTTTGTGCCGTTGAGAGTAGTGGGATGAAAGAAAGCAGATGGCGTGAAGAGAGTGCTGTTGATAAAGAATTTCTTGAGTTAACCGCATTGCTCAAGAAAGGATGGAACAATAAAGTGAAAGGTGTGTGTGAAAAGTTTTGGTTGGTTAAGGATGAATTATCTGAGATTGATGGTCTTATCTTTAGAGGCACCAGGTTAGTTCCCCCAGGTGCCCTTCGTCAAGAACTTCTTGAGATAGCCCATGAAGGACATCAAGGGATGTCTAAAACTAAAGAGAGGCTCAGACTTTCTTACTGGTGGCCGGGCATGGACTTGCAAGTGGAACGTCTTGTAAGAGATTGCATACCGTGTTGCATGAGTGAGAGATGTCAGAAGCCTAGAGTTCAGCCCATGGTCATTAGAGAACGTCCCAAAAAGCCATGGGAAGAGTTAGCTTTTGAAATACTGGGGCCTATTCGTGGGAATGGTTGTGAAAATTATGTCTTTGTGTTGGTCGATTTATATTCCAGATGGCCAGAAATTAAATACACAAGAGGCATTGATACAAAACAAGTCATAGGGTTTCTCAGGGAAGTCTTTGGCAGAGAAGGCTTACCAGGAGCCATATTAACTGATAATGGAACACAATTAGTTTCTAATGAAATGGAGGAATTTTTATTGAGGTGTTCAATCAAACATAAGAGGTGTGCACTGTATCACCCAGAAAGTAATGGTATGGTGGAACGCTTCAACCGTGTTTTGAAGGAAACAATTAACTTGGCCAAACAGAATTGCCTAGATTGGAAGGAAGAAATTGTCAGAAAGGTTGAAATATACAGAATATCCCCTCATGCCATTACAGGTCGCACCCCTTTTGAGTTGCTTAAAGGTAGGTGTGCCAGCACATTGGTTGCACCGTTCTGGATCAATGATGCTGAATCCAAAAGAGGTGAGCAAGTCTCTGGTGATGATTGGAGATTAAAGGAGAGTGAAAAAACCAAAGCACGCAAGGTTCGCTATGATCTAAGAAAAGCTGTGAAAGTCACTCCCATCAGGGTGGGTGATTTGGTTATGATCAGAGCTCCATTTGGCAGGAAGACTTCAAACATGTTTCAAAAACCTCATAGAGTAATTAAGGTGTTAACTAATGCAATCAAAACTGAAGACTCACGCATTTGGAACTTAAACAGGGTTGTCATCATTAAGAATAGTAAATTAAAGGTTGATGTGGGTGGTTCTTCTTCGCATGTTTCTCCTACAAACATTGCAGAGGAAAGTAAAAATAGTAATAATCCAAAAGACAAAAGAATGACCAGACTACCGGTGAAATTTGATGATTATCAGATGCAGTATGTATGTTTTATTAATATTTATGTTTTACATTTTACATTTTTGAATACTTCATGTTATAATGTATATTTGCTTTGTGTTTGGCTCGACCTTCGTTTAGTGTAAAGGGGGAAGGTGTGTAGTATTGTGTAATTACCTGTGTTTTACATCAGCACAGTTCTGTATTCATCCTGTGTATGCTTGAAGCTGCACCATGGTGATAGAACCTGGGGATGTGGAGATGCTGTTGAATACTGTCAGTTGCATCGGACGCTGGCTGCTGGATGGATGGGATCCTTTTACTACATTAAACTTAATCTACATTTCAACTACTTGGAGAGCTTTCTTCATCATTTTAACTTGAATTTTACACATATAAACTGGTTTAAAGGCGCCCTCCCCCATACAAGAAACAAAGTAAGACTAGGTCCGCTCGGAAGAGATGGGGCCACTTGGCCTGTACTTGCGCCTTACACACCGCATCCAGACATTGACACAATACCAGTAGCAGACTTACGTACACTTCACAAAGAAATAATACAACTCTACAGGAACATGATACAGTTCATGCTGAGAACACTCACACTTCAGCCGACAAGAGCTACACAAACAAGTCAAATTCAGAGTTCAATAACTAAAATTACTCCACAAACGCTATGCGCAGTTATGGATAAAATGCCCACTAAACGTGAACAAATGCCTTTCTGGATAGTGCAGAAAATAACACAGCTAGAGGCAGTATTTCCACACACAAGCCCTCAAGAAAAACACAGAATGCCAACAGTCTGCTTGCCACTGGGGATAGCTCCCCAGATAGAGGATTGTATCACTTGGGGTCCAGTTTTTGCTGTCATATATACCAGAACTCATAGTATCCCTTCATTAGCAGTAATACCAGACGTATTAAGACAAATATAGACTGAGTATGGAGCAGAACCTGCTGTGAACTTAGGGATGAAATTATTAGGTAATTTTGCCCAAGTATCAGCTATCATATTAGCTAATATCAAAGCGGATGCAGCAGCAGTGGCAATACGCCAACGCCGGAGGGATTTCACTCCTTTACAACAGGAACGTGAATTATCTAAAATTATCACTGACACCTATGCTGAATTAGGCAGAGATAGTGTGGGAGCTATAGCAACAAAACCTCAACTGATGGGTGGTCCTGAGAAGGATAACACCAAGCAAGCACCTGATTCTTCTAAGAAGAAATGGGATAATAACAACAAAAACATTAGAGAAAATAGATCTCTATCTAGAAGTGGGTCTCCTCAGCAGAAGAACTCCGAAAGGAGATACAATCTCAGGAATAGCGATAACATTAAGAAACCTGACAGGTATCAGGATACTGATACACATTCCTCTCGTTCCTTTCAGGGTTCACCAAGAAACTCTGAGAGAGAAGGACGGTCAGAACACAGACAAGAAGAGCGAACAAAGTCCAGAGACACGCCACGCGCTTCAAGCTACCCTTCTAAAAAAGAAGACAAGCCACAATCTAAACCTCAATTTAAAAAGAAGAAAGTAGCTGGTCTCAAAGTTAGACATGCCCAGAATTCTGAGGACTCAACTACTGAATGGGGAATGGGCTTTGACGATGCTAGACAGCACAGAAGAAGTAACAATAGCTCACCAGAACCTGATGGAATTTCTGGTGACAGTGGAGTTGAATGAGCACATCACGGTGGAAACACCTGATACGAGGGTAAGTGTCCCACATAGGTTACATGAAATAACACTCCAAATGGAGGGGGACAAACCCAGAAAAGTTAAAGGTCTCTTTTGGGAGAACTTGACTTACAGCTATGACATACTTTTAGCTGAAAAATATTGGCCGCCTGGAATTGTTATGGATTGCCCAAAGGGAGAAACAGTAATTTTACCATCCTTTTCAGACCACGTTCCAACTTACTTAAACCGCACATACGCGTGGGAGTGGGCGGTAGCCCTTGCTCTAGCACATTATTGCAACCATGTTGGGTGGGATGCTGAGTCACCACACCATGTAATCCCAGTAAAAACTAGTCCAACTCCCCAGAGACAGTACCCAATAAAACAAGAAGCGAAAAAACAGGTCAGGGAGATCTTTGATCAACTTGAATACCAAGGTGTAATTGAAACTTGCACCTCTCCAATGAATAATCCTTTGTTTCCCATAATGAAACCCGACAATTCATATAGTCTAGTCTTAGATTACAGACATCTAAACATATGCACAAAAACATTTGCAGTACAGAATGCACATAGTGCCGCATTAATGAATTACATTGTGCGGAATTTTTTAAAAAAAAACACTAGACATTTGGTAGATTCTTCTGCCAAAATATAGCGCCTGTAAGCAGGTATTTAACTGCATTTTCCACGCCAGGCTCTCAGCGTCAATGTTGTCGACTCCCCCAAGGGTATAAGAATAGCCCCGGGTTGTTCAGCGATAGGGTAACAGAATTACTTCAGAATTTGGATGAAGAGGCATTGTCCTATGTAGATGATATTTATCTGACGGACAATGATTTACAGGATCACTTGAACAGGGTGAGCACCATAATTTTGGGGTTTGCCTCTGAGGGTTACAAGTTTAACTTTAAAAAATCAAAAATAGCCCACCTCAATGTCCTATTTTTGGGATACGAGTTATCAAGTGAAGGGAAAAGCCTGGCAGCAAACTTTTTAGAAAAGTGTGCGCTGCTCCAGCCTCCTAAATCTTTGAAGAACTTACAATCCATATTGGGATTTTAAAATTTTGGCAGAACATACATTTTGGATTACGCAGAAAGAGCAAAACCTTTCTACGACTTAATAAGACCTGATTTCTCGGTTAGGCATTGGACACAGGAACACACAGATATCCTTCGTTCCCTACAAGCTGACATGATAGCTTCAAAACACTTGCAGAAACGGGTAAACCTACGCAATCTAGTGATCCGCGTTGTAGCGGGTCAATCTGGGTATACTAACCTAACCTTCAATGAAGGCGAAACAATACCCATAGCATACAAATCACATTTGTGCACAAACGCTGAAATGCGCTTTGCTTCTACAGAAAAAATACTGACAGCAGTTCAGACCGCTGTAGTAAGAGAAAGAGCACTGGCTCAGGGGAAACAAATAATTGTCGTAACTCCAGTACCAGCCTTAGAGGCTGCTACAAAGGCTAGCGTTCCTAATGCTAAAGCCTTACATCCAAGATGGATACAATGGGGTAATTCACTCACTGCAACGGATGTAGAATACAGATATGACCCAAGGTTGAAAACACAAGCATTCCTGCAATATGAACAATAATATCCTCTCCCAAATGAAATAATGCCTCTAGATCAGTATGAATACATTATTTACACTGACAGATCTGCTCAGCCGGCCATAGGAAGTAAACAGCAATACAGCACTGCTTGTGCGATTGTAAAAGGTCGTATGCGGGATGGCAAGTTCCATCCCAGCGATACGAAGACACAGTCTCTAGGAGACTGCACGGCTCAGCTGGCAGAATTAAAAGCCCCATTACTGGCACTAATAAATACAGATCGGGAATTCCCCACACACATAGTGTGCGATTCATTTTACTGTGTCCAGTCATACAATGAATATCTTCACTACTGGGGTCAGAACGGGTTTAGAGACTCTAAAGGTTGCACAATTAAGCATAAGTTTCTATGGGAACAGGTAGCTGAGTTGAAAAACGAACTACCAAGAGCTCACGTGATACACACGATGAGTCACCAATGTGCTGGCGTTCACGTTGAAGGGAATTCATTGGCTGATGAAGCAGCGAAGGGGGCAGTACGTACTGCTTCCGTAGCTGCAATCACTTGTTCAAAAACGAGAATAGACGGAGAGATAATGGTAGCTGTCATTGCTTCACGTAAAAACAGCACAGCCTTACCAAAAGGTTTTGCACTCAAGTACTCCTACAAGTTAGATGCAAACAACATTCCGTATGCTCAGATTCCAGGAGTGGGGGATAGAGTAATACCAAACATGGATCACAGATTGGGTTTAATACTAGCTGCACAAGAGGGTCTAGGTTCTGCACACACAGGGATTACCGCGACAGTTTAATTATTGAAACAGCGCTATTGGTGGCCTAGTTTAACAAAACAGACGAAGAATTTTGTCTTATGCGACATCTGTCAGAAGATGAAGGGTTCCACCGTGGCGCGTCCAGCGCAGACACCTTTACTGATATCCGATAGACCATTAGTGTGTGTCTATCTGGACCACTGCGGCCCCCTACAATCGGATCAGGCTTACAAGTATATCTTGGTGGCAGTGGATTCATGCTCGAGATTCCTATGGGTATGGCCTCAGCGCTCGGCTGATGCTCGAACTGTTATAAAAGATTTGCGAGTCTTTATAGGGACATACGCAGTTGGCACATTACATTCTGACCGTGGACCCACGTTTAGCTCTCAAACTTACAGGGAAGCCATGGAAGACTTGGGTGTAGCATTGCGGTACTCCTCTCTGTACCATCCTGAGGGAAATTCGGTCGTGGCGAGGAAAAACCGGGACTTAAAGCAGTCTTTACCAGCGAGAGTATCAGGTTCGGGTGGTAGTTGGGTCAATCACCTATATGGGGTACAGCGTGCCCTCAACAATATGCCAAGAAGTTCTCTAGGGGGTGTCACTCCAAATGAGGTCCTATTTGGGACGAGAATGTGGGTACCTGATCTCGATTGTGAAGGCGCAGTGGCAGATGAAAAACCATTTGACATCAATAAACATTTGGCTGTTTTACAGGATCTAAATGAATCCCGAACACTACTAAGCAACGTGCAGGTCAAGCGCACCGCCACTGGGGAAGTCAAATCAGTCACGGCAAGACCTGTCTGGATCCCAAAGGTCAGGGATCTGGTCAGAGAAAAGATCAAGGACAAAAAAGAATTTGGGCCGTCATACAGAAAGCCTGTACCTGTCCTGGCTGTTGAACGAACAACAACAGTACTTCTTCCGCCCCTAGCCGGAAAAAAAGGAAAGAGATTTGCCTCCATTGATCTGATAAAACCACACTATGTGGCCGATACTGAATAGTAGGCCTCGTGGGCTCCTTGGTAGCCGATGCTCTCCTCTCGCTACCATTAAGGAAGTGCAGACAGAAAGACTGATAACATTCGAAGAGTCACCAATTCGAAGTGATGGAATTTACAACAATGAAATTGAACTCTTTCCTCTGGAAACAGAACTTCAATAAATAGATGAAAGACAAATATCAATTCGGCCAAACACCGATGTCTACATCAATATGCCTCGATAAGAGACACCTGCCAGTTCAACACAAACGGCCGAGCTACCAAAGATTGATCGAACTGCATCTGGCTACTTCATCGATTTTGATACCTTCTCTCTTGATCCCAGTGAACCCGAGACAACACCAGCTCCAGTTTCCCATAAGCAACAAATGAGTGAATTTTACACTTTTCTAAAAAAGACTTACTTGGTATCACCTTGGCTCCAGCTCTGGATAATATCCGCAATATTGTTTTTTCTGTTCTGGATTGGCCTGGTAAATGTTTTTGCTTACTGATAAATGGAAAATATCTCCCAGAACGCTCTGCAGTATCTAATGTGAACTTGGTCCTGAAGCCTCATACATCATCTCATCGCGAACAAAGAGACTTGTTTTCCGTGAACATTACAGCTGTTCCAATTCCTGATGGTATAGTCTGGGACAAAGTTGATTATGATGTATTTGTCCCCACTGAACTCTTGAAGATTCCACATTTATTTAAAATGTCTGTAAATGATATCATTACCTCCAGTATATTTTCTGATGATTGGGATTTTGAAACTGTAAATAATATGTTGTCTGATTTGGAAATTTCCGCTGCATTTTCTAGTAATGAAATGCTAGAGGACACTTCTGATTTCGATATTATGTACTGTTACCATCATTACGGTCATCACTTTTTACACAAATCCAGTATCCCACGTAATGTTTTCACATACCACCAATGGGAACATTGTCCGACACCACCGAAAGGTAGTTCAAAAACGTTTGCACAGAAATTTTCATATTTTTCAGGGTTTAACACTTCTGACCCGACCTCATATTACTATAAGGTTACACCTACAACTGCACAGAAAAATATGCCAACTAACACATTTATTCCGCATCCTTTATTGCCCAACGGTCTGACTACATTAACATCCAGGATTTATTCACTGGGCAACATTGTATCTTCTGCTATAGATATACTAGAACAGGACTTGTCCATACTACAACACTGACAATCACAATTAGGTTCTATTATGCTATTAAGCTGGACGCTGCAATCTTTGCGCGCTGGTTATGTGCCTTGGCGATTTATCAACTGTACGTCACTTTTTTCTGCATTCAATCTAACTGAAAAGCAGATAACAATGGCACAAAGGGGAGCAAAATATACAATGCTGCGTATTGAAAAACTGGACAAGTTACCTTTTACTGTGGCAGAGTCACCGTCCACGGAATGGTTAATCCATGGCCATATAACACTAACGGTCACAACTTTCCAGTTTCAGTTTTGCTTAGTACAACACCAGGCAGGCAGATATGAAGCGATGGGTAGGGAATTCATCAAGGAATCTTGGGAATTACCATATAGATTTTGATGCAGGAATGGGGACATGGATGTGTTATTTAGTGGTACCAACTGCGAGAATTCCTTAAGTGGATCTCTCATATGCCAGGATATCATGCTTCATGGGAACTGTAATGGTTCGGTTTCTAACTTATCCTGTCACTTGAAAGGTTCCCCAGCTACCGTGATTAATCAGGTGTTCGAGTTACTTTCAAATGGGAGTTACTTGATGCTGAATGATCAAGGTTGTTGTGGGATGCTCCCGGGCATCGCATATCTTGTCACTGTAAGCTCCAGGGTTACTTGCTATATGCAAGTATTGTTTCCACCGACCCACACAATCAGGGAGGCGCCATTATGGCCTTCGTTGAATGTTTCCTTTATACGGTTTGATACTCTGAGCAGAATGAAAGCCATGCTTTTACAGCAAACCGTGCCCTTAACCTCCGCCCAAGAAACTTATGATCGCCAGGTTGCAAGGTCCTTGGCTGAGATACAGGCACTGATACGAACAAACTGCCCTTTCCATTTCACAGAAATGGTACAACGTATCTTTAACATATCTGATACGACGGGTATTGTCCACCTATTTAAGACCATAGGTTCTGGACTGGTAAACACCTTTCAGACAATGCTCGGAGTTGTTCCCAACTTTGTACACTCCGTATTCGGAAGCATTTTTGGAGGGTTTCTGCTGATCCTGTTTTTAATAGCAGGTATCCTGATTGTCATTTATCTGCTACGCAATGGACATCCCAGTCACCAAGGAGATGGAACGCACGCTCTTGGAGTGCCGATACTGTGATCGCATGGTAATCCATCTGGGCACACCTCGTCTTCGAGAACTGAGCGAGTCTTGGTTCTTGTCATTTAGACCAGACTGGATCGACTGTATTCTGCAGGTCCTCTGATGCCTGTTCTGCAGACAAGAATGCATGTTGGATCTCTGTCTAACACTTCCAACAATTGCGCCAGCGGACGTTGATGCTTTACTGGACCCGATAACAGCCCATGTTCTGCAGGGTCCTCAGCGTATTCCAATGTTGATGTCTGCATTCTTAGAGCCACCACGGGATGCTTTAGCTCCTGTCGGGAAGGATACCGGCTACTCAACAAATACTCAGGCCTCGGATGACACTAGTACATCCCCAGCAGCGGCTGTGGTGAATATTGATGAACATCTGTGCTCGATTGACCTGATCTGCGAGGTGTTGCAGGGACCGTCGTCTGCGATTGCAGGCAACAGTGATGCTGCGTCTCCCAGCCAGGACACAAACATTTGGCTCATCGTGTGCTGGGAAAATTCAGCCTTTTTCAAAAACAACCAAATTTGGAATTTTAAACAAGACACTTTGTCTAAACTGCATGGCTTTCAGTCTCTCAATGTTCGGACTATATATATATATGATCAAGGCCTCGGAGGAGGCTGAAACGCGTAATGGCGGTGGTGCGGGCATTCCTGGAATAAACCCGTTTTTTGCACAGAATCTGGGTCTGCCTTCTCGTCCTTGGAGAGGTTGTTGGTGGCGTGAAGTGTTGCGGATATATATATATATATATACACAAACTTATTTAGTACAGACTTCTATCACATGCGCTATTTTTCTTTTTTAGCATTTTTTAGAAATTTTACTTTAAGTATTATTTTAATAGACTTGTGTACCACGTTTTAGCATTACGTTGAATTTTTAGTATGTCATCCAGTCGTATGAGGAGTGGGTGTTATGTTCCATTTAGGTACCCTAATATAGGCTCAGGTACTCACCTAACCCTTCACCTATATTCTCCCTACCATTACACTACATAACGGTTCTTAGTACTGACCTTTTACCTAGTTACGGTAATGTCCAAATATGACATGGGGTTTTCTCCTAAAAGATTAAGCCTCATTCATTATGCATGAGGATTCTTGGAATCACAGTAGGACAGCAGGCCTACCATCTACTGCATAAAAACTATGTCTAAGGGTCATACCTTCCGTCATCCCAGTCTGACATGACACAGCAAGGTATATCCCCAGGGGGTACCACTTTGTGTATATATACATCATCTCTTGCTGAGATAGTCAGAGGAGAAAAGGACTTCCGTGCCGACACACTGATGCAAGACGCTGAGGCTCCTGCAAGCAGGCACTCTAGCTCGCAGTGGTCTAACATCCCTTGCGGGGTGTCCATCTCGAGACCAAGACGGGGTCCCACAGTCTCTCACTTCAGGTAATGGGGTTGACTTTATCCTAGAGGGATTCTTGGCTGTTACACCCACATACATGCTAGGTACATTTAGGTACATCTAGTTAGGGACGCATCGTAGGAGTACGCATTCTACTGTCATGTATTTTATATACTTGCCTGTATTCATTGTTTTACCACGATGGTAGAAATCTATCATCCTTTTACTCTGTTAGTGCTTATAATCATTTATATCTGTTACTGTCTGATGGTTGTTTCAGCACATCTATTTTACACTAGAATGACGCTGGCTCAATAAATGCTTATTGAAAAACGTCCCCACCGTTTATTCTGTGTATCTCTCTGAGACGAAGTGAGCACGAGTGACTGAGCGAAAAGTAGCACACTGTTTCCACGATCCCTGATGGGCCAGGGTTGTCATGTTCGATAGTTGCCAAGAACTATTCTCTCCTTGGTAAGAGGAGTTTCTAGTGGCACTGTGAGCTAGCTGGTATGCAGGCTGACATATTCGGTAGGGATGTCCAGAATCAGTCTGAGTCCAATCCTACAGTATATGTTGTCTAAGCGCGCAGATCCTATATAGGTTTATAGGAACTACACGACACCCTTCCACTGTTTTGAAATTAAACTGTTTAACCAATTACTTTTTTACATGCTTCATTCAAAGAGAGAAACAGTGCATAATTTGGGAATTCGAAGAAATGTATGGGAGAAACAGTGCATCATTTGGGAATTCGAAGACTATATGAGAGAAACAGTGCATCATTTGGGAATTCGAAGACTATATGAGAGAAACAGTGTATCATTTGGGAATTCAAAGAATATATGAGGGGAAACAGTGTATCATTCTGGACTTTGAGAATATATGATGTTGCTATTTAGTAGGCAATGCCTCCAAGATCTGATAACTCAGATTTATTTTGTGAATACCAAGAGTGTACATATATCTAATGACATGCACTGATCCTATAAAAAGTGGAACGCTGTTCAAATTTTTAGTGGAGGTGGGGGGGATCACTAGAGAATCTGCAAAATGTACGGAGAATCAGCAGGTGCCCAGGTGCTTAAAAGGACCCATCTTAGATACATCGTTTAGGAAAAGCACAAACACATCTTGTGCTGGGACAAAAATGCTGCATAACTTCCCAGAATGTTCTAAAAAGTAACTTGTTTTACTATGCAGGAAGACCCAGAAGCCTGTCAAAATGCCGAAATAAAGAGAAGGATGGCCCCCAAAAAGCAATAAAGACCTTTGAAAAAGGATTTTGATTAGGAGGTGTAACACCCACCGTCTATAGTTTCCTCAATAACATTCCATGGTGTACACTGTTGCCACATTTTCAAGATCCTCACATGAGATATATTTACAGACAATGAAGATAAATGCAAATCATCCACATAATGTGTGGCTAGCCTGAAATTCTACTTTGGATTCAAATAGTGTGGTCCAATTATGCACACACCTGACCTAACCTTTATCCAACCCACACCATATCTATTTTAATCTCAATCTTCGTTATCCCTCATTTTACTCATTAGCAAGGTGTACCTAATTTAGATAATTCTTTCATCTGCGAACCCCTTCCCAGTTCTATGTGGGCACAAAATGCTCATCCAACCAAACATCCAACAGACCAGATATAAGAAATTTGACAGATCTCTCCTTCTTCAGGGCTCCTGTTTGTGGAATGCTCAAATGGACTCTCCAGGATACAGCAATTTTGTGTTTCTCTATAAAACAAGAAAGCAGCATTTTCTATGCCTGTCTTGACAGCGCAGCAGTTTGCGTGACTATTGTGTCCAAACCTTTAAAACAGAGATAGAGCGAGCTTCTGCTCCACCCAGAGGAGTATTTTCTTTCACTTACTTCTATTGGCTGCTTCGTCTATCATTCCACCTCACACAGAGTACTTGCATTGCAATGCATGAGGGGCTAGTTTATTTTTCAAAAGAATAATGAATAATCATACAGTAAATTATTTATCTCACAAATAATTTAGATACAGAAAGCAATTTTTGTTTTTTTACTGCTGCAGGCATTTCTTTGTCAGTATTTAAAATGCAAACCAGACACATTGTCTTTCCCAGTGCTTGTTACAAAAGTCCCTGTGAAATGTCATGAAGGCAGCGCTCATCCCTCCTTTTATTGGTTCCAGTCCTGCCTGCTAAGCCGCTTAACATTATATGGTCTGCAGCAGGCAGAAGAGTAATTATTTTTCTCTCTTTCCTGCTCTGTGTGAGCCACTAAGGCGAACTGTGGAACTCACTTGCAGCACTTCTCCCATCCACTTTTCTGAAGCATGAATACACCATTGAGGGCACTGAAGGATTACAAGAGTTCTTGATGTTGCACTCTTTCTGAAAAGCATTGCCACTTAAGATTTGAAGGCAAATTTAAATGTACTTTTTAAACTCCACACCTCTCTGTCCTCGATGGGGCAAGTAAGCACAGTCTTATGGGGTATGGGATGCCAGTCTTTTGGTCACAGTCTGGATGGGGCGGTGTTAGCATGGAGTAAATAAGTAAATAAAAAAATTGCAAGACCACAGAAAGATGATGTTAAGGTTTTAAACGCTCTGTTAATAATAACTTCAAGATGTGAGGCAGTGTTAATGCTCAATCAATCAATCAATCAATCGCGGCATTTATAGAGCGCGCTACTCACCCGGGAGGGTCTCAAGGCGCTGGGGGAGGGGGTAAGTTACTGCTCGAACAGCCAGGTCTTGAGCTGCTTCCTGAAGGAGAGATGGTCCTGGGTTCGCCGAAGGTGAGTGGGGAGGGAGTTCCAGGTCTTGGCTGCCAGGTAGGAGAAGGATCTTCCTCCGGCGGTGGTTCTGCGGAAGCGTGGTACGGTGGCGAGGGCGTGGCTGGTTGATCGTAGCTGGCGGGTGGGCGTGTAGAAGGTCATGCGGTCGTTGAGGTACTTTGGGCCCAGGTCGTGGAGGGCCTTGTGTGCGTGGGTGAGGAGTCTGAACGTGATTCTCTTGCTGACGGGGAGCCAGTGCAGGTCTTTCAGGTGTCCGGTGATGTGGCTGTGTCGGGGGATGTCCAGGATGAGTCGTGCGGAGGCGTTCTGGATGCGCTGGAGTCTTTTTGAAGTTTGGCTGTGGTTCCGGCGTAGAGGGTGTTCCCATAGTCCAGTCGGCTGGTGACGAGTGCCTGGGTGACGGTCTTCCTGGTTTCAGTGGGGATCCATCTGAAGATCTTGCGGAGCATGCGCAGGGTGTTGAAGCACGAAGATGAGACGGCGTTGACTTGTCTGGTCATCGACAGGGAGGAGTCCAGGATGAAGCCCAGGTTGCGTGCGTGGTCCGTTGGCTTGGGCGCGGTGCCCAGGGCCGGGGGCCACCAGGAGTCGTCCCAGGCGGAGGGTGATGAGCCCAGGATGAGGACTTCCGTCTTGTCTGAGTTCAGTTTAAGGCGGCTGTTCCTCATCCAGTCGGCGACGTCTCTCATCCCGTCGTGTAGGTTGGCTCTGGCGGTGGTGGGGTCGTTGGTGAGGGAGAGGATCAGCTGGGTGTCGTCGGCATAGGAGATGATGTTGAGGTTGTGTTGGCGTGCAATGGCTGCGAGGGGGCTCATGTAGACGTTGAAGAGGGTTGGACTGAGTGAAGATCCTTGTGGAACGCCGCAGATGACTTCGGTGGCCTCGGATCTGAACGGGGGAGGCGGACTCTCTGGGTTCTTCCGGCGAGGAACGAGATGATCCATTCCAGTGCTTTCTCTCGGATTCCGATGTTGCTGAGGCGCTTCACTAGGGTGCGGTGGCAGACGGTGTCGAACGCCGCGGAGAGGTCCAAGAGGATGAGGGCTGCTGTTTCCCCGTTGTCGGTTAGGGTTCTGATGTCGTCGGTGGCTGCGATAAGGGCGGTCTCGGTGCTGTGGTTGGCCCGAAACCCGGACTGCGAGGGGTCGAGGGATCCATTCGTCTCGAGGAAGGCGGCAAGCTGTCTGTTGACGGTCTTCTCGATGACTTTGGCCGGAAACGGAAGGAGCGAGATGGGACGGTAGTTCTTGAGGTCGGTGGGGTCCGCCGTTGGTTTCTTCAGGAGGGCGGTAAGTTCGGCGTGCTTCCAGCTCTCCGGGAAGGTGGCGGTGTGGAAGGAGGAGTTGATGATGTCCCGGAGATGGGGTGCGATGGTGGCGTCGGCTTTGTTGAAGACGTGGTGTGGGCAGGGGTCGGTTGGTGATCCGGAGTGGATGGAGTTCATCGTGCGGGTGGTGTCTTCGGTGCTGATCGGGGTCCAGTTGCAGAGGGTGGTGGTGGCGGGCGTTGGTTCGGCGGTAGGGTGCGTGATTTGTGCGTCGAAGCTGTTATGTATGTCGGTGATCTTGCGGTGGAAGAACGCGGCGAGTGAGTTGCAGAGGTCTTGCGAGGGGGTGATGTCGTTGTTTCCGGCGCTGGGGTTGGAGAACTCTTTGACGATGCTGAAAAGTTCCTTGCTGTCGTGGGCGTTGTTGTCCAGTCGTTCTTTGAGTGCCGACTTCTTGGTGGCACGGATCAGCTGGTGGTGTTTGCGGGTGGCGTGCTTGAGGGCGGTCCTGTTGTCTGTGGTCTGGTCGAGTCGCCAGGTTTTCTCGAGAGTGCGGCAGTTCTTCTTGGATTCCTTGAGTTCGTTGGTGAACCAAGGGGTTTTCTTGCTTCCGGGTCTGCTGGGAGGGTTTTTAGTGGTGCGAGGTCGTCGGCGCAGGCGGTCAGCCACTTGGCGAGGTTGCTGGCTGCTTCGTTTGGGTCCGTTGTGTTGGTGGGTGTGTTCTGGCTGAGGGAGGCGGTGAGCTGCTCGGCGGTGATCTTGCTCCAGCTCCGGCGGGGAGCCTGTTGCGGGTGGTGGTGGGTCGCAGTCTTTCTGAAGCTGAAGTGGACGCAGCTGTGGTCGGTCCAGTGGAGTCCGGTGGTGTGGCTGAAGGAGATGTGCTTGCTGGAAGAGAAGACGGGGTCAAGCGTGTGGCCGGCGTAGTGGGTGGGCGTGTTCACCAGTTGCTTGAGTCCGAGGTTGGCGAGGTTGTCCAGCAGGGCGGTGGTGTTTCTGTCGTTGTTGTTCTCCAGGTGGAAGTTGAGGTCCCCTAGGAGGATGTAGTTGGCGGAGGGCATGGCGTGCGGGCTGATGAAGTCTGCGATGTCTTCACTGAATAGTGTGCGTGGTCCCGGGGGTCTGTAGATGAGGGTGCCTCGGAGGGTGGTCTTGGGGTCAGTGTGTATCTGGAAGTGTAGGTGTTCGGCGGCGGTGAAGGTCTCGTCGGAGTTAGTCGAGATGCGGATGGTGTTCTTGTGTACGATGGCGATGCCTCCTCCCGTCTGGTTGACGCGGTCCCTCCGGGTGATCTTGTATCCGTCCGGGATGGCTATGGCGATGTCTGGCGCTGAGGAGGCGTTCATCCAGGTTTCGGTGAGGAAGGCGATGTCCGGTGCTGTTGCGTCGAGCAGGTCCCAGAGTTCCACGGCGTGTCTGTGGACGGAGCGGGTGTTCAGCAGGATGCATTTCAGGTGGTTGCTGCTGGTGCTCGACTTGGCGGAGGTGGAGCAAGTGAATCGGCAGGTTTGGCAGGTGAAGGGTCCGTGGGTGCGTCTCGGTGAGGCTCGGTAGCAGGCAGGGTTCCGGCCGGCATTGAGTGCGGTGAGGGTGGCGGCGTCGTAGGTCCGTCGAGTAGTGTTGCATCGGTGGGATCCAGGGGTTCTGGCGCTGGGCGCGGTCCAGTCGCGGACGGGCGCAGACGGGCTTGCCTTAGGCGCGGCCGCGCAGCGGCCGCCATTTATGGGGAGGTGGGAGGGAGGAGCAGCTGGGAGGCGGGAGGCAGGGGCAGCGAATGGGCAGTCAGGGGGCGGGGCCGCAGGGACGCAGCGGCGGGAATGGCGAGAGGCAGCGGGGGCACAAAGTACAAGGGGAGAGAAAACAGACAAAATTACAAGCACAACGCAAATGGGGCAGCGAGGGGCACAGAAAGGAAAATGGGGGAGAAAACAGACAAAATTACAAGCACAACGCAAATGGGGCAGCGAGGGGCACAGAAAGGAAAATGGGGGGAGAAAACAGACAAAATTACAAGCACAACGCAAATGGGGCAGCGAGGGGCACAGAAAGGAAAATGGGGGGAGAAAACAGACAAAATTACAAGCACAACGCAAATGGGGCAGCGAGGGGCACAGAAAGGAAAATGGGGGGAGAAAACAGACAAAATTACAAGCACAACGCAAATGGGGCAGCGAGGGGCACAGAAAGGAAAATGGGGGAGAAAACAGACAAAATTACAAGCACAACGCAAATGGGGCAGCGAGGGGCACAGAAAGGAAAATGGGGGAGAAAACAGACAAAATTACAGGCACAACGCAAATGGGGCAGCGAGGGGCACAGAAAGGAAAATGGGGAGACAAGCAAGAAATACGGGCACCGGGGCCACAAGCGGAGGGTGATCTTACCTGCAGAAGCAGCGGGCAGACAACACAGGCGGAGCTGTGTGGTGGGGAGCGACCCACCTGGCAAGGTCAAGGGTCGCTCTCCTCGCCCGCGCAGCGGCCGCCATTTATGGGGAGGTGGGAGGGAGGAGCAGCTGGGAGGCGGGAGGCAGGGGCAGCGAATGGGCAGTCAGGGGGCGGGGCCGCAGGGACGCAGCGGCGGGAATGGCGAGAGGCAGCGGGGGCACAAAGTACAAGGGGAGAGAAAACAGACAAAATTACAAGCACAACGCAAATGGGGCAGCGAGGGGCACAGAAAGGAAAATGGGGGGAGAAAACAGACAAAATTACAAGCACAACCAAATGGGGCAGCGAGGGGCACAGAAAGGAAAATGGGGGAGAAAACAGACAAAATTACAAGCACAACGCAAATGGGGCAGCGAGGGGCACAGCAAGGAAAATGGGGGAGAAAACAGACAAAATTACAAGCACAACGCAAATGGGGCAGCGAGGGGCACAGAAAGGAAAATGGGGGAGAAAACAGACAAAATTACAAGCACAACGCAAATGGGGCAGCGAGGGGCACAGAAAGGAAAATGGGGGAGAAAACAGACAAAATTACAAGCACAACGCAAATGGGGCAGCGAGGGGCACAGAAAGGAAAATGGGGGAGAAAACAGACAAAATTACAAGCACAACGCAAATGGGGCAGCGAGGGGCACAGAAAGGAAAATGGGGGGAGAAAACAGACAAAATTACAGGCACAACGCAAATGGGGCAGCGAGGGGCACAGAAAGGAAAATGGGGAGACAAGCAAGAAATACGGGCACCGGGGCCACAAGCGGAGGGCGATCTTACCTGCAGAAGCAGTGGGCAGACAACACAGGCGGAGCTGTGTGGTGGGGGAGCGACCCACCTGGCAAGGTCAAGGGTCGCTCTCCTCACCGCGCAGCGGCCGCCATTTATGGGGAGGTGGGAGGGAGGAGCAGCTGGGAGGCGGGAGGCAGGGGCAGCGAATGGGCAGTCAGGGGGGCGGGGCCGCAGGGGACGCAGCGGCGGGAATGGCGAGAGGCAGCGGGGGCACAAAGTACAAGGGGAGAGAAAACAGACAAAATTACAAGCACAACGCAAATGGGGCAGCGAGGGGCACAGAAAGGAAAATGGGGGGAGAAAACAGACAAAATTACAAGCACAACGGCTCAGAGGTACGGAACCAAGGTGCAAGACTTAGATGCGGTGAGTCAGACTGTGGTTGACTGATTCAGACTCCGATCAAGTAAGTAAGATTGTCCACGGAAGAAAGATTCAGACCCAATGAGTGTGCTGGAGTGAGAGTCAGAACCTGTGAATGAGAACGTGGTTCAATGAGTGGCAGTCAGATCATAAGTGAGACTCTTTGCCACAGTGTGGGACACCTCAGGGCTTCAAGGAGTGAAACTTAGGCTATATGATAAATTTCCTAGAGCTACTGACATTCTGAAAGTAACATCTATCCACACTCCACCTTTTACGGAGAATGCCTTCCTTTTGGAAAGCTTTACCCTCCTCCAGCTGCAAGCCATGGAGGGAATGCTGAAAGTGGCTAAATCTGGGTCACCTTGTGATATTATGCCATCAAAGATTTTCGCGTTGCTAGCTACCCAACTGGCCCCTTCCATCTGCGTAATATTAAATTTATCATTGAGTAAAGGCCAACTTCCACGCGAGTGGAAGGCTGAACAGGTACTTCCGATCTGCAAGAAGGCGAACCTTCCTGCGTCTGATTTGTCAAACTATCGACCCATCTCTCTTCTTCCATTGATGAGTAAACGTCTGGAAGGGTATATTAACAAAAAACGTATGGAACATATAGAGTCCCGAGGATGCCTGGGTCCTTCACAGTCCGGTTTTAGACCTATGCACAGTACCGAATCAGCTCTGATAGCGGTAACAGATTACGTCAGACATTTTCCTGACAACAATTAGTCTGTGTTACTGTCACTGTTGGATCTGTCAGCAGCTTTCGACATGGTGTCACTCATAAACTACTCCAAAGATTGGAGGAGATAGGAATCTGTGGACAAGCTCTACAATGGTTTGAGTTTTTTAAATTAGCACACACAGACCATTAATTTGGGTCTTTTCCATTCTCGTACCATTGAGCTCACTAAGGGAGTGCCTCAGGGCTCCTGTCTCAGCCCCACCTTATTCAATGCGTATGTCACCAAAATTGTTTGAAAATTTGGGTTTACCCCCTTTCATATGCACAAGACACCCATCTTCTTTATCTTTTGACAATAGCAATATATCCACCAAATCGCGCTTCTTGGAAGGCATCAAAGCGTTTGGCCTGGATGACAGAAAAGTTTCTCCAACTGAATGCTAATAAGACGGAGATTATGCTCTTTGGCAACACCCAAATGCTCTGGTCTGCAGATGGTGGCCTTCAGACTGAGGCATAGTGCCGGTTCCCCAAAAATGTGGGTGTCCGTTTGGACCAGTCTCTCACTATGAAAGATCAGGTAGGGGCTACTACTGGTACCTGCTTTCATATGTTGAGTCTCTTGCATGGAGTATTCCATCTTCTACCTTTATCTATGCGGAAAACTCTGATTCAAGCATTGGTTATCAGTCATCTGGACTACTGTAACGCACTTCTGGATGCGACTAATGAATCTTTACTAAATAAACTTCAGGTGGTCCAAAACACTGCATCCCGACTGGTCCACAATATGCCACCCAGAACAGCCTCTCTGCCTCTTCTGCCACATCTACACTGGCTTCCCATACGCCAGAGAATTCAGTTTAAGATCTGTTGCATTGTACATAAAGCACTAAATGGCATAGGACCTAGCTATTTAATTGAAAAACGTATCCCCTATCAGCCGAGTAGATCCTTACGCCCGGGGGAGAAATCCCTCCTTATCACTGTCATAGTGGTAGAATCATCATGCGGATTATAGCTACTCGGCCTATTATTGATACAGGAAGTTCTTTCCATTTTAAGAATTTATTCTTTATTGAATTAATGAGGGATATATAATTTAAGGCGTAAAGATTGTTAATGTTTTCCGTTACATATATCCCTAAATACCTCCTGGGCCGTGTATTAGCTAATAAAACTAGATCTGTCAATAATGTTTCAGATGTACAATTGCAAAGCAGAATCTCCGTCTTGGATGTATTGATTTTATAGCCCCCGATGGATTGAAATTCCTGAAACAAGTCAAAAATTTGCAATTGCACTTCCCTTTCAGGTTTTAAAAAAGGTGCAATATTGCTGACGTATAATTTGATGTTAGTCATGCCAGGCATTGGGGATGTTGTGCTACTTAAGGAACAAATGGCTATGGCTAGAGGTTCTATGAAACAGGCAAAGAGCAGAGGGGAGAGCGGGCAGCTTTGTCTTGTCCCCCTGACTACTCTGCAAGCGCCCACCCTCTTGGCATTTACTATTATTTGAGCCGTAGCCCCCTCATAAAACTTTGATATGACTGCGATCAACTCGGGGGGGATAATTGAATTTAGCAAGTGAGTAGTATAAGCTTTCCCAACACACAAGGTCAAAAGCCTTCTCTGCGTCTAAAAGCATGATCTGGGATGGGATTTTATTTTGTTTAAAATAATCCAGTGCTTCGATTAAAAAAGTGGTGTTAAAAGATAATTGTCGCCCTGCGACGAAGCCACATTGATCTTTATGGATTATAGACCCTGTACAGTTGCTAATTCTATTAGCCAATAATTTGGCTTTAGTCTTGTAATCGAATTCAGCAAACTGATGGGTCTGTAAGAATTTAAATCATCCTTATCTTTATCTTTTTTTAAAAAGCTAACAACAACAGCTGTTCGAAAAGAAGATGGTATTCAACCCGCCATGTAAAATATGATTGGCCAATAACACAAGTTCCTTATTCAGACATGCGCTAAACCTTTTAAGGAACTCAATCAGGATACCGTCTTCCCCACATGCTTTGCCATTAGCCATTGATTGGACCACACCTTCCATTTCTTGTATTGAGACGTCGGCCGTTAAGTTTGTACATTGGTCTGTGGTTCATTTTGGGATTTGTAATCTACTAAAAATAGAGTCTAATTTCCTACTATTCACCTCTTGTCTAACGGAATAAATGGACTCGTAATGCCTGACAAACTCGCTTTGTATTATATTTTGGTCTGTAATGCGGCTCTTAGTGAGCTTATCGCTTAGTGCATGTACTCTATTCTGAGCTAGTTTGTCTTTTATTTGCCAGGCTAGGAATCTGCCTGTAAATTCGCTCTCTTCATACACTTTCTGGAGATAAGCGGAATTAGCAGTGTAAACTTTGGTGTAGTAATAATCTTGCATCTCCTGGCGCGCCTGCTCTAGTGCCAGTTTATTTCTGCTGTTTTTATCCCTTAGATATTTCTCATTTGTGTACTTAACCTTGGCTTCAAGATGGTTTCTCTCTATGATCTGCGCCCTTCTAGTGGCAATCTGCTTAGATGATATAACCCCGCGGATTGTGGCTTTAAAAGCCTCCCAGACATTCTCCGGCGAGGCCGTACCCCAGTTGATCTGAAAGAAACCCTCTATCACCCCATGGATTTCCTTACACCAATCTTCGTCCTCCAGCAGAATTCTATTAAATGTCCATTTTGAGGTATTTATATTCCTGCCAATCCCAGCTAATTCCAATTTTAATAATGCGTGGTCTGAAAAACTATTTTGTATGTACCTACAATTAGCCTGAGATAGTTCTCTAGAGATTAAGAAATAGTCAAGCCTAGCGGCCGAGTTATGTTTTGCTGAATAGCATGAATACTCTTTTTTTCTCTAGATATCTTGACCGCCAGAAATCTACTAAATTTAAATTTGTCATGCATTCTTTTAATGCAGCTCCTACCCGTGTTTTTTTTTTGTTTCCGCAACCCTGAAGATGAATCTAGCCCTGGATTCTGTAAATAATTAAAATCCCTGCCTAGAATGATCGATCCAGGAATTAACAATAATGCTGGATAAAGATCCATCAGGGGACCGGGATTATCCTCTATTGGGGCGTAAATCTTCGCTATAGTTATCTTAGTGTTGTTGATTATACCATTAACTGGTCACCACCTGCCGTCTTTGTCTATCTGAGAGTATGTAATCTGAAAGGGGAAGAATTTACTGAAAAATATTGCTACCCGTCTTTGAGCTATGCCTATCGATAAGAAATGGCTACTACCTGCCCACTGCTGGAACATATTGAATGGGGGTCTCCTATTAGCTACATAGTGGGTTTCCTGCAAGAGGACAATATCTGGAGAGTTGCCTTCTAGCCATTCTTCCACAGCCCGCGCTTTAGTTTTATTATTCAGGCCGTTGCCATTAAAAGAGAGAATTCTAACACAATCTCTAGCTCCCTGTTGGTTAAGTGCCATTACTGGTAATAAAAAGTATTCGGCCTAAAATATGCCTGTATGTTCCCTTGGTCCTTTTGACGAATTAATCCCCACTAGGTCGAATAAATATAAAGTGACAATGCAAGTAAGGTGCTTACCAGTGTTAAACAATAGTGTAATTTACCTAGAAAAGTTTCTGCACAAGACTGAGTTAAAAACATGATTAATAAACAATTGACGTATAAAAAGACAATGCAATTAGAAAGATTAATTAGAGTACACAACTTCGTGGTTCCCTGAAGGCGCACTGACCCTTGGCACTTAAATACCTTATCTGGTGCCAAAATGAAGTAGGACTAGCTAAGGTGCTTAATCTCTAAATCATATAAATAGAAAGTGACAGTGCCAATAAAGTGCTTAGCAAGAATAAACAAAATTTACTTCTCCTGGAGGAAATTACGTAACGTAGGGCTGAAAACATGGTTTGTAAACCATTGACAATTAAAGTGACAGCGCAGTTAAAGTGCTTGGTTGAAAACAGACCTATAGTTTCCTGAGGACATACTGCCCCTTGATCCTCTAAAAACTCTATTGAGTATCTTAGATCCTTCCAAAACATGTCTTGGCATTGGCAATCGCCGGCAAGGTGGCTAGCATATATTACAATACTGGAAGATTTAACCAGAATATAAGTGCCCGTGCATCAGAAGTCCAAGTAAAGTGACCATGAAGTGTAAATAGCGCCTAAAGTGCGTAAAAAAATGTACAGCACTACCTAGAGCTCTTGCTTGATTGTTATACATTTCTTTCCCTGCCATCTTATAGATATCTCCAGATTTAAAAGAACTATCTCCTTTTTTTCGCCTATGCTTCCCCTTCACACCCTGTGCACCCCCCCCCCCACTCTTCATGAGTTCCCCTCCCAGTGTGTGTGGAAGAGTAGCCCATGTCTCCTCCCATCCCCCCTTGTGATTGCTGGGTGCCATGTAACTGCACCCCTTTCCTTGTGCGCTTCCACTGCCAGAGGCTGTGCTGCCTCCGGATCCCTGGCAGCCCCGGCCCAGGTTATTCAAGTGCTGTACGAACATCATTGTCTTAGAGGGCCCTACAGTTTCTAATATATCCAACCTATAGTAATTGTGGCTCACTCCTTTCTGGCAGCCCCAGCCTAGGCTTGAAATCTGCTGTAATAGTTCTTGTGCTTTAACAGCATTGTCTAATATGTAAAATTTTCCTTTTGCCAGAACTTTCAGTTTTGATTGTGGGACAATAGATGCCTGCGCACCCTTTGATTTAAACGTGTCAATCATCCTTACGAATTCCTGTCACCTCTTTGCCGCCACAGCTGACATATTTGAGAAGATTCTAAAATTCAGTGCTTCTTGTGTAGACAATGTTGTTCTCTCAATGGCTTTGGAGAGGATCTTCTCCTTTATTCGGAAGTCGAAAAGTTTAATAAGATAGTGCGAAGAAATTTTGCATTTGGGGAGCGTTGGAAAGGGACTCTGTGGGCTCTAGTGATGGTTAGGCCCCTCTCGAGTTCAAGAATTGCTTTCTTCAATAGACTCTCGGCCTACTCACGCACCTGGGGCCCTTCAACAGCCTCTGGGACACCTACCAATCGTAAATTGGATCTTCTGTTGAAATTTTCCATATCATGCAATTTGAATTCAAGAGCCTCTGTATTGTGTTTGAATTGGGAAAATTCCTGATCATAGGTGGTTATTCTATCTTCAAGATTGGATACATGCTCTTCAACCTCATTCAGCCGTTCTGGGATTTCCCCAAAGATTCTTCTATTTGGGAAAGCCTGGCATGTAGTGAGGCAATTTCCACCGCCTGTGAAACCCGAAGTTCTTTGATCTCTGAAAGGATCACTTCAAACATATTTTTGAATTGCAGGATCTGTTTCATTACCAGCTTCCAAATTTTGGAAAGCTGCGCCGTTGATGATTGAGATCGTATTTGCTGATAAGAGGTGAGCTGTGGGCCCTTCAGTATCGTCCAATTGTAATGGACAGGGGAGCAGAGGTACAGGAGCCTGTGGTGTAGTAGCTTGCATTAGCGGTGAGATCGAGGGCTGACTGGAGGAAACTGTGGCTGTTGTTGCGAAGTGAGACGTGGAAAACAGCGGGAACTGCTTACAGCAGGCGGGAGTCGAAAAGGATTCTGTCGCGGGCGTTTTCTGAGGGGGGCCATACTGGCGATCACTTCTACTGTTCTCAACTCGGAGGAGCCCTGCCCTAGTAGTTGAATGGTTTCTGCATTATCTGGTGATTGCCACTTGGCCTAGTCTCGGACATGACAGCCTGCGTCCCTGAAGACTGTACTTTCTCCTGGGCAATCAGGTGCTGGACTTTCAAGTCCATTCTTTGTTGTGCGTTCCGCAGTGCACGGGAGCTGCCCGCTGTCTTCTCCGTGCCTAGTTTACCACGTTTAGACAGAAAACAATGGTTCCTGTGGGAAATCAACAATTAATAAATAATACCTAACAGCACAATCGCAATAATCAGAGGCAAAGAGATGTCAGAGAGAGAAAAGGCATATGACACGAGTTTTCTATGAAATCAAAGTTGTTTATATAATGTAATCATATTATTTTGAACCCAGTGCATGGTGCCCCAAGTGAAGGTGAAACCTATATAACAAGGTTGTGACTGTTTGTGACATAAAAGCAAGGTTTCAACAATTTGTACAAAAACAACCATTACATCAATACATAATAGGTTCTAGCAGCTTCCTAGTGCAATAATAGGGGCTGGAAAATGGTTCGCTTCAGGTTGTCGACGACGTTTCGACCCAACTATCAATATTGGGTCTCATCAGGACCTAGCAATGATGGGACACCTAAAAAAATGATAACTAATGTATCAGTAAGGAGATTTTTGGAGAAGGTAAGAAAACTGCGTCAGAATTTGTACTATGCACTCTGTAATCATACCTGGGAATGACTGTCAGATCATGTGGTGAGCACCTTGTGTGAGTGAAAAAATGGGGAGAAGGGTACTCACATAGGGCCCAGCCGGCCACTGTATGGGCGAAAAAGGAGAATTATTTACAATGGGCACAGGTTCCAGGAATTGCCACTAATTATCACCAGCTATACGTATTAACTTACCCTATTGCGGAGAGGGGTACTGGCAGTCAAGAATGTTCATTAATATGCAGGCCATAATAGATATGAAGGGATGACAATCCGTATCCAAAGTAGATGTCTGAAAAAGGGTATCAAACACCTAGTAAATACCCAGGATACAATAGTGGTTGCTGTATTAAAAAATGCGAGGAGACTCTCTTACCCAATGTGGAACTGGCAGTCAAAAAAAGGGGCTGAACTGTATGAAGGCCTTAACGAAATTGAAGAAACGACAACCCGTGTTCAATTTCAGTATCTGAAAGAAGCGGTATCATAGATCCTTTGAATATTAAAATGCCAGTGTGGTGGCTGTTTTTTAAATAAATGAACTTGGGCGCGGAGATTCTCTTACCCAATATAGGAACTCAAAGGATGATCCCATAGCTGCCAAGGTTTCAGATCGCTATGTGTGACATTTTTATAATTTTATTGAAATTATGAGTGACATTTCAACGACTATGAGTGACACTTTCTTTGCAAGCAAAACCAAGCAATGAAAACGCGGGAAACATAAATATCAGAAACTACACCCATTTGAGCAACGTGACTGTGACACCAAAAGCAATTTTATATAGCATAGCAAGTCAGTGCAACAGTAGGAGAGCAGGACGTACACCATAGCAAACACGGTTTCAGGGTGTCCTCATAGCTATGTACGTGTTTTGCATGTCAGATTCCGTCCATTTAAGCTTACTGCAGGGTTTTTTTTTTCTTCAGAAAAATCTGCAGTCCAGTCCAGCCCTAGCTCGATAAGCCCACAAACAGACAAAACACTGACCTGACCTGCCACCTCAAGATCGGAAAGCACTGGTGGCAGAACAGCAACGAAAGAGATAGCTGCAACCTCATCTCAGGGGGCAAATCGCCGTAGGCTTCATTGAAGCTCCGGGCAGCCCACCCGTCCAGCGCCAAGTTAGCTATAGATTCTCTCATTGTGGCCGGTCCAGATACAACCCCTTCCACCCTCCAGGTCACAGGCTTCCTCGCTGTGCAGTTCTGGGGTCAGGAGGAGCGATCTGCTGCTCTCAGTGCTTGAATGTCTGCTGCAATTGTGTAGTGCGCATTCACTTTACAGCTGCAAACTCTGTCCTGCACCGGGTAACCTAACGGTGCTCTGGCCTGTGTCACCCGAGATTCGCTGTGGGTGGGCGGGATCAGCTCTGGCACCACCACTGCTCCCCGATACTATGCCGATGTGGCCCTTTCTGCCTGGGAGTCCCGGTCAGGACCGAAATGAAAGGCCGCCGGGCACGAGTCCCAGTCGGGATCGAACTGGTGGCACACGGGGCACCGGACACTGAGACAGGGCGTGAGCAGAGCTGTAACAGGCTCTCGGCACGTATGCTCATGACGCTTTAAAAGTAAAAAAAATTAGGATTTACCTTACCTGTGAGTAGACTGGCAGAGTGAGCCACAGTACTGCAGACAAGCTTATGAGAGGCTGCAGGCCCCAAACTCGACTCCGGCAGCTACGCTCATTAAGCGTGGCTGCTTGCAAGCACTGGCTGTTAACTCTCTCTCCAGGACTGCAGCTGCAGCAGGTTCAACTCTCTGGTCCAGACTCCACTGACCACAGCACCTTGATGAGTCGAGGCTGCAGCACGCACCATACAGGCCGGCAGTGCGAGCAGCGGCGCGCTCCACGGCAGTGTTAATCGGCAGAGAGTGTGGGCTGGAAGACAGCCTGGCGCCGCGGGCAGCCCGGAAATTAATTAATTAATGCAGTTAGGCTGGCAGGCGGCTGAGGCCGCAAATGTAACATTGTAGCACTGAAGCCAGCACTCTCAGTGACTCACTCAACCAGAGCTGAGGAGAGCACAATAATTTAACTGTTTATGGCCACACTGCCAGAGCTGCTGGCGGCAAGTCTGGAGCACAGAGCCGGCGCGCTAGCACCAGCGCGGTAGCCAGTTTCAGTGGCATTAAAAATGCGTGACAAAGCATTTCAGTGCGGTGATGCGGAACACCACACTGAAATGCGTTAGTGTCACATGTGATGCGTGATACTTGGCAGGACTGTGATCCAGTAAGAGGTGCTGCCTTGGTCAGCTGCAGAAAGAAATAACGCCCGTAGTGTAAATAGAACCGCTTTCGTCTGTCTTCGCTTAAACAATGTCAAGACCGATCGGCTGGATGCTGTCTTGATTTATAGTCTAAAGGCGCGCCCTGCTGGCCGTAATTGGCATCGTAAAGCAGGCATTGCTAGAGGATACCGAGGCACCGAAAGTATCGTGCCAACTGCAAATGCGGTCATGTTTATAGGAACAATTAAATAAACCATTGCTGTGGAAAATTGAGAGCCGCAAGTGGATTAAAGGCGGGAGAGGAAGAGGGAAATTTTTTTTTTTAGATTTTGCCGCGCATTACACAGAAAAAGGATGTTTACTATGTCTATGAGAAAATTATTGTGCTAAATAGTAAAATTCATCAAAGTTACAGCTGTGAATGTGGTAGTATATACCCATATATTATTTAACAGAATTTTAAAAATTACAATCAGATACAAAGGACAACTTTATATTGTGTGGTATAAAACACATGAAGGTACATTGCAAAATCAATTTGACAGGGTGGAGACGAACCCACGCCATTCATATTGTGTGGTGTCAAACACATTGTAAAATCAGTTTGACAGGGTGGAGACGAACCCACGCCATTCCTCACTAGCGTTCAGTCTTTGGTCAATGGAATGGATTCGTTCTAACCACTGACATTCCAGTCTCTGCAATAAGTGCGTCAAATCACCTCCTCTTTCAGGGATGGATGCTTTTTCAACCACTTGCCACTTAAGTTCGTCTGCTGTGTGGTTCTTTTTATTGTAGTGTGCCACCAATGGAGCATTTGGAGTAGAACACCTTATTCTACTTCGATGTTGACTTATTCGTGCTTTAATGGGTTGGGAAGTTTGTCCAATGTAAGGTAACTGACACAGGCACCATATACAGTATACTACATTCCGTGTATTGCAGTTGGAAAAAAAGTTAAGGGATTGTTTGACGTTCCCATGTTCAAAGGTGTTTGTATCAAACATCAAAGCACATGCAACACAATTACCACACCTACGTGGCCTTTGATTTCTGGCAACCAACAGGCTGATTCTAATGTCCCAGACCTTTGCCTAGTATTGCCGTGAGTAGAGGTATTTTGTTGGTATGTATCCCAAAGGTAGCGACACAAATCAATTTTTCAAGGGGGGGTTTTCTTTCTCGGAGTAAGTAGTTCTTCTCTGGGGCAGAACCACGCATGTTTCAATGAATTCCTCACTATTTTATTTGGATATCCCCTGGCCAACAATTTGACTCTCAGAGTTTGTGCCTCCCTCATATAGTCTTCTTTACGGGAGCAATTTCTACGAAAACTTAGAAATTGGCCAAATGGTAGTCCATCTCTTAAGGCACGAGGGTGATTACTGTTATAAGAGAGAAGGGTGTTTCTTTCAGTGGATTTTCTATAAAGACTAGTATACAGTGCTCCATCTTCATGTTTTATGGCTAGGTCTAGAAAGTCAATCTCTGACTTATGTATGGTCGATGTAAACATCAGGTGCTTTTGAACGTTATTCAGATCTTTAACAATTTCATGAAAATCATATTCAGAGCCAGACCAGATTAGAAGAATATCATCGATGTAACATTTCTGACATTTAATGTTGGCATGATATATGTTATGTACAGACAAGGCATATGTTTGTTCGATAAAATCCATGTAGATATTAGCTAGGTTTGGGGCAAAAACTGCTCCCATTGATGTCCCAGAGCACTGCTGATAGTAACTACCATCAGAGAGAAAGTAGTTGTATTGTAGCGCAATGCGTAATAGCGAAATAATGAAACTCATTGGGACGTGCAAAGGCCGTGTTCGTGTCTCTAATAGTTTTTCTATTAGCTGAATACTAACTTCCTGGGGTATGTTAGTATACAGTGATGAGATATCTAGGGTAGCTAGCCAGTCTGTTTCTACATTGAAGGGCCTGCTGTCAATCAAATTTATCATGAACATGCTGTCCCTTACAAAGGTCTCTTGTATGGGGACAAAATCCTTAATGAAGAAGTCAATATATCTTCCAATGGGTTCTAAAGCTGAACCACAGCCAGATAGAATGGGGCCCACATGGGGGTTTGTAATGCTTTTATGAATTTTTGGCAAGGTGTAAAGAACAGAGGTACGAGGGCTTTCAATGATTAGGTATTCAAATTCTTTTTTGGTAATATATCCCAGTTCTCTGGCAACTGTTGTTAGTTTTAGAATCTCATTTTTTATAGTTTACCGCGTGGCTTTCTTTGTGTCACTATCGGCAGATTGCCGGTTTGGGTGCCAGGTATAGGGCTTGTGGTTGGGTTCTTTTGTTTGATCGTGTTCATGCTTCTGAGCCCCCCCCCCTTGCTGCTTCCTATTGTCGGCCGTCCTCTCATTCACCTCCTCCTGCGCCCGCTTTCCTGCCTTTTCCCTTTTTTTTTCTCTTTTTTTTCTTTTAACATGCACACCGTGTATATCTTGTATATCGTTGCCGCCTTTTAATTCTGTCTGCTGGTTCTATTTTTTTTTTCTTCCCTGCATACAACGCACCAGCCCTGGTCTCTGCTGCTTCTGTTTAACACTTCAAAGCCGTGGGTGCCGCTCGGTCTAAGCTGCCACGAAGAAAGCCCTCAGCAGGAGATGGAATCAGGAACCCACGCCACCACAGCTTTCCTCCAACTCACCTCTCCGAGGCACCGCCGCCAAGCCTCGTCTCCGTTGCAGCCTGCTCCAGTCTATCACCACGCTGCTAACGTTATCTCAGACAGGGGAAAATGCATGAAGCCTCATGGAGACCCAGACCAACTCTCAATCCATTCCGCTGCCTTTTACTGCCGGTTTTCGTCTCCTCCGCTTACCAAAACTTTTTTTCATCAGGAGCGGCGTGGATCTCCGCAGCTCCGGGCTTCGTCCTTCGCCTTCCTCCCCGCAGTTTACTTCTGGGGGCGGGGCATCGCCAGAGAGAAGCGCACTAGCCACAACGCATGTGGGTAGCGTCCATGGCCGCCATAGGTCCACAAGGGATCCTGTACAGGGTCTGATTCTTCATATATAATGAGTGAATGTTGGTCTGTTTGGCTAGCTCACAGTACCACATCCAAACTCCTTAACCTCCAGAGTTATGGATGTAGGCAGTAACCTAGAACTTGACTGTCAGATTCCCAAGGAAAATCATGGAAACAGATCTAACCCTTTCATTTGTCACTCATGCACCCAAAGTGTCACAAAGAACAGATACAATCTTGCATTTTCAAACATTTATTGAAAAGCTCTAATCTTTGCAAATAAAACATGAACTGCAATTGTAAGAAGATCAGACATATTATTGCAATAAGTACTAATAGAATAGTGAAAAATACAAACAACTCAATCATGATAATTGTTCATAATGTTGCTAATGTTACTAATGTTAAAAGTGTTACAACACTCTATTGCTAGTCTCTATGCTAACGAGAGCATATCGGGATTACCCATCTGCATGGCCTGTTGGAATTACCTAACCCCATAGCTTGGTACTGTATGTTAGGAAGCCAGGATCACTGCATCCACAGATGCACCTCCGAGGGTACAGCTATCTTCCTTCTCAGGATGAAGGTTGGGTACAGCAGGTCTGCATCTTTCAGCAGCATTCCGTGATGACTTCCGCAGAAATGAACCTCTCTCCGATGTCGTGTAGTTCCTATAAAACCTATAGGATCTGCGCGTTTAGACAACATACACTGCGGGACTGGTGTCCAGACTGATTCCAGACACCCCCACCGGGTATGTTGGCCTGTGTACCAGCTAGCTCGCGATGCCACTATCACTTCCTCTTACGAAGGAGAGAATAGTTTTTGGCATCTCTCAAACATGACAACCCTGACCCCTCAGGACCGTGGAAACAGCAACTTACTTTTCGCTCAGTCACTCGTGCTCACTTGTTCTCAGAGGGATACACAGAATAAACGGTTGGGATGTTTTCAATAAGTATTTATTGAACAGTCATTATTCTAGTGTAAAATAAGTGCACTGAAATCACCAGGAGACAGTAGCATAGATAAATGAGTAGAAGCACTAAGAAAGTAAACAGATGGTAGGTTTCTACCATTTTGCTAAAATCATAAATACAGGCAAGTATATCAAATACATGGCAATAAAATGCGTACTCCTACTATGCACCCTAACTAGATGTGCCTAGTATGTGAATAGGTGTAAAGCCAAGAATCCCTCTAGGATAAAACCAACCCCATTACCTGATGTGAAACTGCGGGACCCCGTTCTGGTCTCAAGCTGAACACCCCGCAAGGGATGTCAGACCACTGCGAGCTGGAGTATCCACATGCAGGGACCTCAGCATCTTGCATCAGTGTGTCGGCCGGGAAGTCCTGGTCTCCTCTGACTATCTCAGCAAGATGTGGTGTTTATATACCCTAAGGTATCCCCAGGGGTTCTACCTTGCTGTGCCAGTGTCGGACTTAGGATGACGTCGGGAACAAACTTTATACACAGCTATTATGTAGGAGATGATGGTCCTGCTGTGATTCAAAGAAACGAAGAATCCTCATGCATAATTTATGAGGACAGCGTCCAGGGAAAAACCCTACGTACTTGTGTGTAGTATTGTAACTGGGTAAAAGGTCAGTCCTTCAAATCCGTTATGTATGTAGTATAGGAGAGAATGTAGGTGAAGGGTTATGATGTTACCTAGACCTATATCGGGGTACCTTTATGAAATATAACACCCACTCCTCATCCGACTGGACAACATTATTAAAATCTAGAGTACTACCAAGGCGTCTAGAGGTTTGTATGCAACAAATAATAAAAACATTTTAATAGAAGTTAAAAAGCGTTAAAAAACCTTTTAAAAGTATTCTACAAAAAAATCTTTCAAGTAGTGGCTCTAAAGTGTCCGTTTATATAGTCCGAACAACTACAAGCATCTAAAAGCCATGCAGGTCAAAATGTTTCAATTTTGGAATTTTGAAAAAAGGTAAAAGCCAAATCTTCCCAGCGTGTGGCATGCCAAATGTTTATGTGTCCTTGCTGGTAAACGCAACATTACTGCTGTCTGCATACGCAGTTGACGATCCCTGTAACACCTCACAAAGAATGTCAATTGAGCACAGATGATCTTCCATACTGCCTGCAGCAGATGCCGGGGCAGCCTGTGCTACATCCAAGGCCGAAGTGTTGGAGGAGCCGGTGTCCATACCAACAGGAGCAGAAACTACCTGTGGTGGCTCTAAGAATGCTGCCAACAACATGGGAATGCGCTGAGGACACTGCAGAACATGGGCCATTATCGGGTCCAGTAAGGCATCAAAGTCCGGTGGCGCAACCGATGGTAGTGTCAGACAGAGGTCCAACACGCATTCTTCTCCGCAGAACAGGCATCGGAGAACAGGTAGGACACAGTCCATCCAGACTGGTCTAAATGACAGGAACCAAGAGGCGTTCAGTTCCCGTAGACGAGGTGTGCCCAGATGTTGTACCATGCGATCACGGTATTTGCGCTCCAGGAGAGCTGTTGCTATCTCCTTGGTTGCTGGGATGTCCATTGCGTAGCAGAAAGGTAACAATCAGGATTCCTGCTATTAGAAACAGGATCAGCGGAAGCCCTCCAAAAATGCTTCCAAAGACGGAGTGTATAAAGTTTGGTATAACTCCGAGGACCGTCTGAAAGGTGCTTAACAGTCCAGAACCTATGGTCTTAAATAGGTGTACAACACCCGTCGCATCCGACATGTTAAAGATACGACTTACCATTTCTGTGAAATGGAAGGGGCAGTTTGTACGTATAAGTGCCTGTATCTCAGCCGAGGACCTTGCGATCTTGAGATCAAAAGTCACCCGAGCGGAGGTTAAGGGCACGGTTCGTTGCAAAAGCATGGCTTTCATTCTGCTCAGAATATTAAACCGTATAAAGGAAACATTTATCGAAGGCCATAACGGCGCCTCCCTGACTGTATGTGTTGGTGGAAACAATACTTGCATACAGCAAGTAACCCTGGAGCTCATGGTGACTAGATATGCGATGCCCGGAAGCATCTCACAACAACCTTGATCATTCAGCATCAAGTAACTCCCATTCGAGAGAAGCCTGAACACCGGATTAATCACAGCTGCCGGGGTACCTCTTAAATGACAGGACAAGTTCACCACAGACCCATTACAAGCCCCGTGTAGCATAATATCCTGGCATATGAGAGATCCACTTAAAGCGTTCTCGCAGTTAGTTCTGCTTAGCAGCACTTCCAGATCCCCGCTCCTGCATCGAAATCTGTATGGTAAATCCCAGGATTCCCTGATGAATACCCTACCTATCTTTTCATATCTGCCTGCCTGTTGCTGTTCTAGGCAATACTGAAACTGGAAAGTTGCGACCGGTAATGTTATATGGCCGTGGATTAACCACTCTGTGGAGGGTGACTCTGCCACAGTAAAGGGTAAGCTATCCAGTTTTTCAATACGCAGCATTGTATATTTTGCTCCCCTCTGTGCCGTTTTCAACTGTTTTTCTGTTAGATTGTATGCAGAAAATAATGATGTAATGTTGATAAAACGCCAAGGCACATAACCGGCGCGCAATGACTGCAGCGTCCAGCTTAATAAAATAATGGAACGTAACTGTCCGTGTTGCAATATGGACAAATCCTGTTCTATTACATCGATAGCAGAAGATACAATGTTGCCCAGTGAATATATCCTGGATGTTAATGTAGTCATGCCATTGTCAACTACGGCTAACGCCTTTTCTAGGTTAACTATTTCTTTTAATCTCTCTGCAGATTTTGTTATAGACAGCATACAAAAAACGCTTCTGACGTGGTTTTCTGGGACCTAATAAAAAATCCCATAGGTCCACATCCTCCGTGAGTAGGGACAAGTGTTGTTTCACCTGGGGTAGTGTTGAGGTCTTTAGGCAATCAAGGCACAACTTCCCAACACTGTATGATGTCACTACCCCCGGATGTTCTCGTTGTACATAACGTGGGTCTGGCCTATGGATACTAAACTCTTCGGTGGTACCCCTGATTCTTTCCTGACATCTGTTTGTGTCAGTGGGCCAAACCAACCATCCCTTCTAATTGGGGTCTGATCTATTGTATTGCAATATGTTATCCAACTTAGCCCCTCTTTCTGACGTAAAATTCCCCTCGGTGTTTAAAGGTGTTGGAATTTGAGGCGTGTTCAAGTCCTTATTCTTGGCTATTCCAGGACAGGAAGTCTGTTGCACAGTGTCATTCAGAAAAATCATCTGCTGTGGGATGAGGCATGCTCTAAATAGTGCTTCTGTTCCCTGGACTTCCCAGTCCCTAGAACCCCAGATTGATTTCAAGTGTACAGTGTGCATCCATAAGTCAAAACCCTGTTCAGACAGCTGGGTAATAAAGGAAGCAGAGTAAATCTGTTTGGTGTTTGTTAACATATTTTTCTGTGCAGATATAGGTGCAACCTTATAATAGTATGAGGTTGGGTCTGAAGTGTTAAACCCTGAAAAATATGAGAAATGTTTTTGAACTACCTTTCGGTGGTGTAGGACAATGTTCCCACTGGTGGTATGTGAAAATATTTCTAGGTTTGCTAGATTTATGCAAGAAATGATGACCATAATGTTGGTAACAATACATTTTGTCAAAATCTGATGTGTCCTCTAACATTTCAGTGCTAGAAAATGCGGCAGATTGTTCCAAATCAGACAATAAGTTATTAACAGTTTCAAAATCCCAATCATCAGAAAATGTACTGGAGGTAATGATATCGTTCAATGAAATTTTAAACAAATGTGGAATCTTTAAAAGCTTGGTCGGTCCAAATATATCATAATTCACTTTGTCCCACACTATACCATCCAGTATAGGAACTGTTGAAATGTTCACGAAGGACAAGTCTCTTTGTTCATGATGAGATGAAACATGAGGTTTTAAAATTAAGTTTACTTCTGACGTTGCAGAGCTCTGTTGAAGATAAGTTCCATTGATGAGCAAGTGGAAAGTGATTACTAATCCTAACCAGAAAAGAAAAAATAATATACCGGTGATTATCCAAAGTTCTAGCCAAGGTGATACTAAATAAGTCCTTCTGAGAAAGTTAAAAAAATCTTTGATCCGTTGTTTGCGAGAAATTTGGGCTGGCGTCGTTTCAGGTTCACTTGGATCCAATGAAAAGGTATCGAAGTCGATGAAATAGCCAGATGCAGTTCGATCTATTTTTGGTAGCTCAGCAGGTTTTGTTGAACTTGTAGATTGCTCTTGAAGAGGCATGTTGACGTAGACATCCTTATTAGGTTGAATTGAAATATGTCTTTTATTTTGATTTTGAAAGTTTGTGTCAAGGGGAACTAGTTCCATTGCATTGTTATCGATTCCATTGCTTTGTAAAGGTGACTCTTCAAATGTTATCAGTCTTTCAGTTTGAACTTCCTGTATTGTAGCGAGAGGAGGACGTCAGCTACTCAGCAGCCCACGAGGCCTACTATTTAGTATCGCCCAAATAGAGTGGTTTGAACAGATCGATTGAGGCGAATCTCTTCTCTTTTCCGGCAAGAGGCGGTAGAAGTACAGTTCTTGATCCTTCAACGGCCAGGACAGGTACAGGCTTGCGGTAGGATGGCGCAAATTCTTTTTTGTTCACAATCTTTTCTCTCACCAGATCCCCAACTTTAGGAATCCAGGCAGGTCTTGCCGTGGCTGACTTGACTTCCCCAGTGGCGGTTTTCTTTGTCTTAACGTTACTTAAGGAGGCTCTGGATTCATTCAGATCCTGTAAAACAGCCAAACGTGTATTGATGTCAAACGGTTTTTCATCCACCACTGTGCCTTCACAATCAAGATCAGGTACCCACATTCTTGTCCCAAACAGGACCTCGTAAGGAGTGGCACCCCCTAGAGAGCTTCTTGGCTGGTTATTAAGGGCTCGCTGGACCCCATATAGATGATTGACCCAACTACGACCCGAGCCTAATACACTAGCTGTTAAAGATTGCTTTAAGTCCCGGTTCTTCCTCTCCACAACCGAATTTACCTCGGGATGGTACGGAGAGGAGTACTGCAATGCTACACCCAAACTTCCCATGGCTTCCTTGTAGGCCCTAGAGCTGAATGCGGGGCACTGGTCAGAATGTTATGTGCCTGCTGCGTATGTCCCTATGAAGACTCGCAAATCTTTTATAACAGTTCGGGCGTCAGCCGAGCGCTGGGGCCATATCCATAAGAATCTTGAACAGGAATCCACTGCCACCATGATATACTTGTAAGCCCCATCAGATTGTAAGGGGTCGCAGTGGTCCAGGTAAATGCACGCGAGCTGGTCTGTCCAATATTAACAATGGTGTCTGCACTGGGCGAGCTACGGTGGACCCTTTTATCTGTTGACAGATATCGCACTTTAAGACGAAGTCTTTGGTCTGCTTTGTTAACCCTGGCCACCAATAGCGTTGTTTCAGTAAAGCAACTGTCACCATAACTCCTGTATGAACAGAACCCAGACCCTCGTGTGCAGCCAAGATTAAACCTAACCTGCGATCCATGTTTGGTATTACTCTATCCCCCACTCCAGGAATCTGAGCAAATGGAACGTTGTTTGCATCTAACTTGTAGGAGTACTTGAGTGGAAAACCTTTAGGTAGTGCTTTGCTGTTATTGCGGGAAGCAATCACAGCTACCATTGTGCTACCGTCTACCCTCGTTTTTGAACAGGTGATTGCAGCTACGGACGCAGTGTGTACTGCCCCCTTCGCGGCTTCATCAGCCAATGAATTCCCTTCAACGTGAACGCCATCACGTTGATGACTCAGTGTGTGTATCACGTGAGCTCTTGGTAGTTCGTTTTTTTAACTCTGCTACCTGTTCCCATAGTTTTCTATGTTTAATTGTGCCACCTCTTGAATCTCTGAACCCATTTTGTCCCCAATAGTGGAGGTATTCGTTGTACGACTGGACACAGTAAAAGGAATCACACACTATTAGTGTGGGGAATTCTGGATCCGTATTTATCAGTGCCAGTAATAGTGCTTTTAATTCTGCCAACTGAGCCGTGCAGTCCCCGAGGGACTGCGTTTTTGTACAGCTTGGACGGAACTTGCCGTCCTGCATCCTACCTTTTACAATAGCGCATGCTGCACTGTATTGGTGCTTACTCCCTATGGCCGGTTGAGCAGATCTGTCAGTATAAATAATGTATTCATACCGATCGAGAAGCATTATTTCATTTGGTAGAGGATATTCTTGCTCATATTGCAGGAATGCTTGTGTTTTTAGACTAGCGTCATATCTGTATTCTACATCTGTTGCAGTGAGAGAATTAGCCCATTGTATCCATCTTGGATGTAATGCTTTCGCATTTGGGACACTTGCCTTTGTGGCAGCCTCTAAGGCCGGTACCGGGGTTACGAAAATTATTCGTTTCCCCTGAGCCAGTGCTCTTTCTCTCACTACAGCAGTCTGTACTGCTGTCAGAATTTTTTCTGAGTGTGCAAAACGCATTTCAGCGTTAGTGTACAAATGAGAGTTATATGCAATTGGTACCGTTTCGCCTTCATTGAAGGTTAAGTAAGTGTACCCTGATTGACCTGCGATTACACGGATCACCAGGTTGAGTACGTTTACGCGTGTCTGTGTTTTGACGATATCATATCAGCTTGTAGGTAACAAAGGATATTTGTGTGTTCCTCTGTCCATTGTCTAACTGAAAAGTCAGGTCTTATCAGGTCGTAGAAAGGTTTTACCCTCTCTGCGTAATCCAAAATGTATGTTCTGCCAAAATTCAAAAATCCCAGTATGGACTGCAAATTTTTTAATGATTTTGAAGGTTGTAGCAGTGCGCACTTTTCTAAAAAGTGCGTTGCCAGGCTTTTGCCTTCACTTGAAAGCTCATATCCCAAAAATAGGACATTGAGGTGGGCTATTTTCAATTTTTTTAAATTAAATTTGTAGCCCTCAGAGGCGAAACCCAAAATTATGGTGCTCACCCTGGTCAAGTGTTCCTCTACGTCATCATCCGTTAGATAAATATCATCTACATAGGATAATGCTTCCTCATCCAAATTCTGTAGTAACTCTGTTACCCTCCTTGAGAATAACCCCGGGCTATTATTATACCCTTGGGGGAGTCTATAAAATTGACGCTGGGACCCTAGCGCTGAGAAGGCTGTCAAATATCTGCTTTCAGGCGCTATTTTTTGGCAGAAAAATCCGTTTGAGATATCTAATGTTGTTTTGTATTTTTTCCGCACAATGTTATTCATTAATGCGGCACTATGTGCATTCTGAACTGCAAATGTTTTCATGCATGAGTTTAGGTGTCTATAGTCTAGAACTAGACGATATGAATTGTCGGGTTTCATTACGGGAAACAAAGGATTATTCATTGATGAGGTGCATGGTTCAATTACACCTTGGTATTCAAGTTGATCTAAGATCTCCCTGACCTGTTTTTTAGCTTCCTGTTTTATGGGATACTGTCTTTGTGGAGTTGGGTTTGTTTTTATTGGAATTACGTGGTGGGGTGACTCTTCATCCCACCCTACGTGGTTGCGGTATAATGCTGGGGCAAGGGCTACCGCCCACTCCTGCACGTATGTATGTCTTAGGTGTGCGGGGACTAGGTCAGAGAAAGCTGGAAAAATTACAGTTTCCCCCTTTGGGCATTCCATAACAATAGTAGGCGGCCAATCTCTTTCTGCTAATAAGAGGTCGTAGCCAGAAGTCAGGTACTCCCAAAAGAGACCCTTAACTTGAGTGGGCTTGTCCCCCTCCATTTGGAGTGTTATTTCGTGTAACTTGTGTGGGACACTCACCCTAGTGGCAGGTGTTTCCACCGTGATATACTCACTCAACTCCGCTGTCACCAGAAATTCCATAAGGTTCCGTCGAGCTATTGTTACATCTGCTGCGCTGTCCAGCATCGTCAGAGCCCATTCCCCGTACAGTAGTTGAGTCCTCAGAATTCTGGGCATGTCTAACTTTGAGACCTGCTACCTTCTTTTTAAATTGAGGTTTCGTTTTGGGTTTTCCTTCTTTCTTTGAAACGTAGTCCCAAGTGCATTGCCTGTCTCTGGGCTTTGTACGCTCTTCTTGTCTTTGTTCTGACCGTCCTTCCCTCTCCGAGTTTTTTGATGAACCCTGAAAGGAATGAGAGGAACGTGTATCAGTGTCCTAATTCCTGTCAGGTTTTTTAATGTTATCTCTATTTCTTAGATTGTATCTCCTTTCTGGGGGCTCCTGTTGAGGAGACCTTCCCCTGGAGTGAGATCTGTTCTTTTGCTTTTTGTTATTGTCCCATTTCTTCTTTGAAGAAACCAGTGTTTGCTTTGCCTGTTCTTTATCTGTACCTCCCAGTAGTTGAGGTTTTACTGGTCTAGCTCCCAGACTGTCTCTACCTAATTCCGCATAAGCAGTTTCAGTTATTTTAGGTAGTTCTGTCTCCTGTTGTAATGGAGTGAAATCTCTCAGACGTTGGCGTATTGCCACTGATGCTGCTTCCCCTTTATTATTTGCTAATATTATTGCAGATACCTGGGCAAAGTTTTTTAGCAACTTCATCCCTAAGTTTAGAGCATGCTCTGCTCCATACTCGTTCTGTATTTGTCTTAATACATCTGGTGTTTCCGCTAAAGAAGGGATACCATGAGTCCTGGTATATATTGCAGCAAAGACTGTACTCCAAGAGGTACAATCCTCTATAGAGGGAGCTATCCCCATTGGCAAGCAAATCGTCAGTTTCTAAGATTTCCTTAGGACCAGTGTGTGGAAACACTGCCTCCAGTTGTGTTATTTTTTGTGCTATCCAGAAGGGCATTTGTTCACGTTTAGTGGGCATTTTACCCATCACTGCGTGCAGTGTTTGTGGTGTAATTTTGGTTGTAGAAGTTTGGACTGGTCCTGGTTGTGTAGCCGGTGTTGGCTGAAGTGTGAGTGTTCTCATCACAAACTGTGTCATGTTTCTGTAAAGTCTTTTATGCTGTACGAGTAAGTCTCCTCCTGGCATTGTGCCAATGTCAGGATGTGGTGTGTAGGCCGCTAGCACTGGCCAAGTTGCTCCGTCTCTTCCGAGCGGGCCAAGTCTTACTCTAGTTCTTGTATGGGGGAGGGTGCCTTTAAACCAGTAAAAATGTTCATGGTAAGTAAGTGGAATTTCAATGTCCTCATATGGACTGTATTCGTTCAGTATGTCATCTTCGACATAGTAGTGAAATGTTTTTGTTTGTGCATTTGCCTGCGGAAATTTAATCCATGAATAGAATACCTCTGTTCTATATGATTTGTGTGCCTCAATCACGAAAGTCACTTGTCCACCCTTAATTGTAACACCATATGCTACTAGTTTTAAGGTGACAGCATTTCTAACATTTTCTGCAATGTATATTGCATCTGCATCGTCTTCTTCGGCTGAGAAGTTTAGTTCTCCTGTCGGGTCTCCGTGTACCGACATTGTTTTTAGTAAGAAGAGCTCTTCAAGGGTACTGAGATAAGGTGTTTATGCACAATTAGGAACAATCTATCCTTCAAGCTTGATTAGGCCAACAGCCAATACTTAGGAATTTTCCTACTCAGCTGCAGCGGATTTTGTTCCCTCCCACTCTAGACGTCTCTGGGGAAATGTGAGTAGGGGTCTCTGAAAAAAAGCATGACTGAACTACTCAGATGTGTCTGTTAAATAGGTGCCAATACCAACATTGGCGGCGCCATGTCGTGTAGTTCCTATAAAACCTATATAGGATCTGCGCTTTTAGACAACATACACTGCGGGACTGGTGTCCAGACAGATTCCAGACATCCCCACTGGTTATGTTGGCCTGTGTACCAGCTAGCTCGCGATGCCACTATCACTTCCTCTTGCCAAGGAGAGAATAGTTTTTGGCAACTATCGAACATGACAACCCTGATCCCTCAGGACCGTGGAAACAGCAACATACTTTTCGCTCAGTCACTCATGCTCACTTGTTCTCAGAGGGATACACAGAATAAACGGTTAGGACATTTTCAATAAGTATTTATTGAACAGTCGTTATTCTAGCGTAAAATAAGTGCACTGAAATCACCAGTAGACAGTAGCATAGATAAATGAGTAGAAGCATTAAGAAAGTAAACAGATGGTAGGTCTCTACCATTTTGCTAAAATCATAAATACAGGCAAGTATATAAAATACATGGCAATAAAATGCGTACTCCTACTATGCACCTGCACCCTAACTAGATGTGCCTAAGTGTACCTAGTATGTGAGTAGGTGTAAAGCCAAGAATCCCTCTAGGATAAAGCCAACCCCATTACCTGATGTGAGACTGTGGAACCCCGTTGTGGTCTCAAGCTGAACACCCCGCAAGGGATGTCAGACCACTGCGAGCTGGAGTATCCGCATGCAGGGACCTCAGCGTCTTGCGTCAGTGTGTCGGATTGGAAGTCCTGGTCTCCTCTGACTATCTCAGCAAGATGTGGTGTTTATATACCCTAAGGTATCCCCAGCGGTTCTACCTTGTTGTGCCTGTGGTGGACTTAGGATGACGTCGGGAATGAACTTTATACACAGTTATTATGCAGGAGATGATGGTCCTGCTGTGATTCAAATAAACTAAGAATCCTCATGCATAATTTATGAGGCCAGTGTCCAGGGAAAAACCCTACGTACTTGTGTGTAGTATTGTAACTGGGTAAAAGGTCAGTCCTTCAAATCCGTTATGTATGTAGTATAGGAGAGAATGTAGGTGAAGGGTTATGATGTTACCTAGACCTATATCGCTGTACCTATATGAAATATAACACTGACCTTAGCATGAATGCGGTTCAGCTAATCAAACTGTGTCAAAGGTGCAGGACAGCATTGGTCTCTTTGTGAGCATAGAAAATAAAACAACATGTTTTGAATTTGTGCAATCCTGGAACTAACTGTGCAGACTCGCGGGCATCAATGCCTATCTAGAATAAATGTGTAAGACCATTCTGGCAATATAAAAACATGCACAAAGGCACCATTAGAAAATTAGGCTAAATTAACATGAGAACTAAAATGGAGGCTACATGTAAGCTGCATACCACCCTCCCCTTCGTCAAAAAAGAGACTAATAAAAATAAACAATAATATTTAAAATATATAAAAAGCAGTGCGTTACGTATCTTTAAAAAGCCTTGCATTTACTTTAACACAACAAGCAGATGCTGAAGGCAATAAAAAGGGCAATTAAAAACCACACAAACTAATAAAAAATGCAAATAATTATTTCATAAAAAGAAAAAGCCAATCAAATAGTCTAAGAGCCATCCAAATTGAAATGCAGCATCTCCAAAAAGTCCAAGACACCCAAATCTGGAATGTCATCAAGGCCAAGGATTGAACCCATAGGCAGTAAAACACAGGTTCCACTCTCTTTAACAACACTGGCCGAAAGAGCAGAGTTCTCATTCAGTTCCAACAAGGGCTCCTCTTAATACTGTATCATTCATTCACGACACAGGACGACATGTGGTAGTTCCATCATCATCAGGTCTTGATGTAAGACAGCCATTGCAGATCAACAAAAACAGAACCAAAATCGTGACCAGAAGAAACAGCACAATTGGGATGCATCCAAAAATGCTTGAAAATAGCGAATGGATAAATGATGGAATAACTCTAACAACAGTCTGAAATGTAGAAACAAATCCAGCCCAAATTACTATAGAAAAGTGTGCCACTGAAGCAGTGTTTAAACATTAAAAATGAAGTGTATCAGTTCATTAAAATACTGTGGTAACTGAGTGTGCAGAAGTAACTATACTTCAGCGGAGGAATGAGCCACTTGAAGATCAAAAGTTTTTCGGGAAGATGTCAATGCCACATCCTTTTGAAAGAATAAGGCTTTCAGTCTTTAGTTTATCGAAATTAATTTGCGTAAGAGGGACTGTCTGCCACAAAGTAAGTTTCCCAAGAGAATGTGTAGGAGGAAATAAGACATTCATACAGCAAGTCACAACCTTGGAAACAGTGACTACATAAAGGACACCTGGTTTCATCCTGCAGCAGCTCTGATCATTTATAACCAAATAACTGCCGTTTGAAAGTAACAAAAATTCAGGCTTTATCAAAAGCACAGGAACACCTTTCAAAGAACACCCAAAGTCAGCCATTGAGACATTACATACACCATGAAGTGTTATCTCCCTGCAAACAAACGTCCTTGTTGTCATGCATACATTTGAACTGAAAGGGCAAAAACCAAACTTCATGTAAAAGCTGTGCACCTATTTCTTCATACCTGCCCACAGGAAAGTGCTTTAGACAGAAAGTTAAATGAAACGTTGATATTGGTAAAGAAATGAATCCATGCATTAGCCATGTGGCTGAAGGTGTTTTTGCTAAAGTAAATGTGGGTGAAGGTGTTTTTGCTACAGTAAAAGTCAATGTATCTAAACTTTCAATATTAAGCAGTGTGTAACTGAATTCCTTTTTGCCATGATTTTCTGCATATGTGTCAAATTATAAGCCAAGAACAATTCACTTGCACTTAAATATTTCCATGGCACTCAATTTGATTTTAAAACCTGTAATGTCCAACTTAACTGTAAAATCGATCTTAATTGATTTTGACCATTTTGAAGCATAGACATGTCATTCTGTATAACATAAAATGCAGAGGAAACAATATTCTTCAAAGAATAAATATGTGTAGACAATGTAGTCATTCCATTATCGCTAACTGCCATTGCTTTTTCAAGATTTTCTTTATCATTTTGTCTCAGCCTTTCAACAGCTCCTTGTTGTGAAATGTTCTAAATTTCAAAGTGTGTGTCATAAATAAACCATTTAGTAAGAGGGGCTCTAGGACTTAATAAAAAATCTTGTAAATCCTTATCAGAAAGTAGTGACAAGTGATCTTTAACTGCGGGCAATGTGGAATGCCCTAACAATTGCTGGGACAACTTTCCTATGCTATAGGTAGTGATCACTCCAGAGTGCTGTGACTGAATATACTGGGGTGTGGCCTGCTTTCAGTAAACCCCTTGGTGGAGTTTAAAAAAACAGGCATTGCAGCAATTAGTGACAAAGGGCCATAATAACTAGGGGTGGGTGGAACTCGCGGAGTTTCACTCCACTGAATTCTGTGGAGATACATAAAAACTCTGCAAGTCTGCAAAGTTCCCCGAACAGGCGGAATTCAGCACGTCACGCTGATTTTTAGTGCCAGGAGTTTGTTCCACATGGTAAAATCAGAACAAACTGCACCATGCGGAATGCAGAGGGGACTGCTTCTATCTGCAGCTCAAGTAGATTTTCTACTCAAGCTTTCTTAATGCAAAGGGTCGAATGCTGCAGTGACCCCCCTGTGTATAGAAATCTCGCAAGAATGTGCTCGAGCGCCTGAAAATCATGCCTGGGGATGCACATTCGCACTCGCCAACTTAAGATTGGCGAGCCGCACACAGGAAAAAATTCTGCCACATGACAGTTGGTGGTTTTTTGCCGGAACCCTGTGTTCAAAGCGGAACGCGGAGTGGGCAAAACTCCACGAACTCTACCATCTCATTGAGTTGTGTTTTAGTGAAATTAATAAACTGTTGCCAACCTCAAATTTTGCAACACAGTGCATGCTTGGCATATTTATATTTTTTTCATTAGCTTATCCAAGGCTGTAGTACTGTATTGTTTAAAAATATAATTTGGAAAGGGATCCGACAAGCATATAAAAAAGTATCAGTGCCATGGATCTGCCAGTTTTGTGTTCCCCAAACAGATTTAAGCTCAACATTTTCCTCTCAATATTCATAACAAAGAATGGCCAGTTGGAAAATAAGTGAATTGAAATAAATCAATTTTGTTTGTGTGGGCATATCTTTCTTTGCAGGCGAAGGGGTAAGTTTGTCATAATAAAAAACAGGCTCTGTCGTGACATAACCAGAAAAATAAGCAAATTTTTTCAAATATGGTTTTGAACTACCCACAGGTAGTGTCAGACAGTGCTTCCCCTGTGTAGAATAAAAAACAGCATGCAGAGTATTAGCTCTGTGTACATAGTGATGTGCACTTTGTGTAAATAGTGATGTACACAATGATGGTGACAAAACATTTCACCATAAGTTGCAGAATTCAAGTACAAATCCTCATTTTCAAATCTTCAAATTCAGATAGCATATTAGAAACAGTTGCAACATCGCAGTCATCAGACATGGAAACAGGATGAAAGATAATCACCCATAGCATCTTTAAAAACATAAGGAACCTGCAATGTTTCAGTTGGACCAAAAATGTCACAGGGTATCTTATCCCAAACAATACCATCAGAGACAGGAATTGCAGTAATATTCACAGGGGACAAGTCTCTTTGGACCTTATGTTAAGAACAATGGGGCATAAGTACCTCAGCTATAAGTTCTGGAGAAGCACGATCTGAAAAATAGTGTCAATTCAAGAGCAGAAAGAAAACTGTGATAAATCCAATCCAGAAGAAAAGAAAAAGTAATGAAATAAGAGTTCAACAGTAGGACCATGGAGGAACCAGATAAGTCAGTTTCAGTCAAATGAAAAATGCATGTATACCATGTGTATAGTTGTCAAAAGAGTCAAAAGAAAAATCATCAATTTCAATAAAATAACCAGAGACAGTCTGAGTAAAAACAGGAACCTCAGCGGGCGAAGGAAAGCAGGTAGAAACTTCCAAAGGTGATTGATAGTATAAAACTTAATTGCAAGGAGCAGCAGTAGAAAATGGCAAACTCACATTAGAAACACATCCAGTGTTATTATAAGTTGGTATGATGGAAAGTTCAGATTCTGCAGACCCCAGCCGGGTTGTAGATAGATTTGGATTGCGTAAAGTATGTGGAGGGACTCCGTGCAGGGGAGGGAGAGGTTAAATGAAACTACCCAGAACCCCCATGGCCTGCTGTGTAGGACTGACCACACGGTGTAGCTTGATCAAATCAATTGAAACAATTCTGTTGTGTTTACTTCAAGCAATTGGTAGCAAACTCACAGTTCGAGTATCTTTAACTGCAAGAACAGGCATCGGTCTACGGTAGAATGGGCCAAACTCTGTTTTTGTTGCAATCTTCTCCAAGACTAGATACCCCACTTTAGGAAACCAACCAGAAGCTGGTTACTCCTTCACTTCATCAGTGGCAGAACATTAAGTATTCAAATTGGAGTGCTCATCTCAGAAGTCTTGCAATTCCAATACGACAGCGAAACGTTAATTGATGTCATAGGAAGCATCTCCAGCCACTGTGCCAGATCTGGATCATACATTCGGACCCCGAATAGAATCTTGTACAGGGTCTGGTCACCCGTAGACCTTCTAGGCACATTAGTTAATGCTCTCTGGACTCAAAACAGGTGATGGATCCAACTACGACATGAACCTAATAAACTGTTAAGGACTGCTTTAAGTCACGTTTTTTCTGTTCCACTATTGAATTTTCCTCTGGATGATAGGGGCGGAATAATGCCCAGCAACACCCAGGATGCCCATAGTATCCCAGTACACCTTAGAGGCGAAAGCCGGTCCCTGGTCCAAGTGGAATGCTGCTACTGCATATGTACCGACAAAGACTTGCAACCCTTTAATAACAGTTCGAGCGTCAGCTGATCGCTGTGGCCAAATTTAAGGAAATCGAGAACAAGAATCAACAGCCACTAGAATAAATTTAAAAGCACCATCTGAATGGAGTGGTCCACAATAATCAAAATAGACACCTTGTAAGGGCTTGTTGGAAACTAAAAGAGGTGTCTGCAGTGGGTGTGCCGCAGTGGACATTTTAATTTGTTGACAAATGTCACAACTAAGGATGTAATTTTAGTCTGTTTGTAAAAACCCTGCCACCAGTAGCATTGCTGTAGTAAAGAAACTTTAGCCGCCACACCAACATGGGCAGGCACTAACTCCTCCTAAGCTGCTACTATGAACTCTAACCTGTGGTCACTGTTTGGTATTACTCAATCACCCACCCCTGGAATGCAACCAGGGGGACATTTTGAGGACTCACATAGGAGGATTTTGCTGAATAGCCTTTATGCAAAGGCTCGCCACTAGCCCAGGCAGTGATCGCAGCCATGATGTCAACATCAATCCTCATTTGTGAACGAGTAATTGCAGCTACTAAAACTGTCTGAACAGGTTGCTTCATCAGCCAATGAATTCCCTACAACGTGTATAGCAACTCATTGATGACTCAATGTATGAACAACATGAGCCCGCGGCAGAGCATCTCTAACTGCTGCCAACTTTCCCCAAAGCAATTTATGCTTGATAGCCTTTCCTTTAGAATCATTGAACCCATTCAAGTAAATTATCATTAAAGGCCTGGACATGGCAATAGGAATCACACACTATCAGTGTGGGGAATGCAGGATCCGTATTCTGCAGTGCCAGAACCAAAGCTTTCAATTTAGACAGCTGAGTGGTACAGTCACCAAAAGTTTCTGTATATGTTTTTGTACCTGAAATCACCATCTTTAATGACACCCTTCACCGCAGCTTATGCTGCTGAATATTTGTACTTAGTACCAACCCTGGGCTGAACCATCAGTATAGATCATAAAATCATAGTGATCGAGAGGTAAATATTTTACTAGACACATGATATTCTTGTTTGTACTGGAGCTATTCCTGTGTTTGTAAGGTAGAATCCAAAACATAATCGCATCTATATCTTGGATGTAAGGCTTTTGCGTTGGGTATGTTAGCTTTGATGACAGCCTCCAAGGCTGGGACTGGAGATACCACAATTATGCATTTGAAAGAGCCAATGGACATTCCTTCAGGACAGCTGTATCATAAGCTACCTACCTGGATCCCAGATGATTCCAATGGGGCGGCGACGCTAGTTTCCCTAATTCTCCCGAGACTTGTCCTTGGTTTACAGGAGGAGACTGTTTCGGTGTCAAATCCCAGGGGGAAGGGGTTGGGATGGAGAGAGCGTATAGAGTCATAGATGCTGTGGCTTGTATAGTCAACAGCAACACTGCAGCTGGCATTCACACCAGTCTGATGAATGGTACCGGCAGATATAGTACCTATAAACAAACGAATAATAAGGTTCAGTCTAGTATTAACTCTTAAGGTATCACATAACAAAAGCTTTTCAAATCTCAACCAACCTTAAGTTTTGTTTAATGTTTTGTTTTCATTTAGATTGTCCATAGAGGCTCCTTTATCAAAATTTTTGAAACTGTAGCGAGTATGAGTTCAGCAGCAAACCCGCAAGCAAATTTGGATGTGGTTAGATTCATCCAAGTCCTCTCTGGCAGAGCCCTGCCAACAGTATGTACAAGTTGAACAAAAACACTGGTTACCTTTGTGTGCAACACAATGTTGGAACTGAGCTCAGCACGTAGTAAAATCAAGTCTGTTAATGCGTGTCTCCTTTTCTTGTTATTTTTTCCATCCAGGTGCAAGACGTTCTTTGCAGGGAGGTCGAAGCGGGAAGATCAAGGGAGCAGGCACGACAGAGCCCTGGAAGTCGGGAAACAAGTAAGTGGCAGGCGAAGAGGCTAAGCGAAGGGGAGGAACGTGGATGGTCTTTAAATAAGACTGCTTTAGAACGTTCATAAAGGTCGCATTCTAATTGTTTGTAACAAGGAACAGGTCCAGATAATTTACTTGATGAGGCTGCCTTCTAGAAGGTGTTTTAGAATGTTCACAAAGGTCGCGTTCTAATTGCTTATAGCAAGGAACAGGTGCAGATGAATAATTTTACAAGGCTGTCTTCTAGAAGGTGTTTTAGAATGTTCACAAAGGTTGTATTCTAATTGCTTATAGCAAAGAATAGGTGCAGGGGATTAATTTGATGAGGGCTGTCTTCCGGAAGGTTCACATTGAGGTCCTCTATGCCGGTTGCTTGATGCTTATTCTGGTGGATTATCAGGATGTTTCCATAGCGTCTCAATCCTGACCTTGCATATGCATGGTAAACTATTTATAAAAGCTATTAAGGCTATCAAACAAACCGGGGAACACCAGCTGCAGTTAGCTATTGCCAACAGCATGTAGCATGGTCAAAAGGCAGGGTACAAGACGTTTGTTCATTCATAAGTGTTGGGAGGAATGACATGAGTCATGCAGGTATATTGTGATAGTAAAGAGAGGTGAGCTGTGGCAGGAATCCTGACAGTCGCTCCCCCCAAAGGCAGTTTTGCAGATCATGGTTTGGTGGGGTTGAAGGCATGAAATCATCTCACCAGAGGGGAATGAACTGAGGAGGCCGGTTCCCAGGAACGCGCTGAAGGGTCATAACCCTTACAATCTATAAGGTAACATAGTTTTCCCTGAGATCGTTTAGAGTCCAGGATACGGTGAACTTCATACTCTTGTTGACCATTAATCAGAATGGGTGGGGTATCTTTTAGTGTGGCAGGGTGGTATGGCTTGATCAGTGAAATGTGAAACACTGGGTAAATAGTGTATTCAGGGGGAAGCTGTAGCTTGATGACTGGATTAATTATCTTGATAATGTCATAAGGACCTATAAACTGTGGCCATAGTTTCCTTGAGACTTCTAGTTGTAGGTGTCGTGTTGATAACCATACCCTGCCTCCTTCCTTGGAAATAGATGCTGGGGTTCTATGCTAGTCAGCTTGTGCCTTCATGAACAATTTGGCTTGTGCTAAACTTGTCCTAGTGTGTTTTTGAATCTCATGCAGTTACTCTAATCTTTCTGTGACTGAAGGTATCACAATAGAAACTCCTGATATATCAATGGGAAGGGCCTGAGGATGCTCTCCTGACATGAAGAAGGGTGTGTAGTTTGTGGCTGAGTGGGTGCTGTTATGATAAGGGAAATCAGCTAGGGGTAAGGCCTGATACCATTGTACTCTGTCCATGGATAGTAAGCATGTTAGTGTAGTTTCTAGGGATTGGTTGACCCATTAAGTTTGCTTGTCGGTGTGTGGGTGTAAGGCAGATGACAAGGCTACCTCTATTCCTAACTTATCACAGTGTTCTCCAAAACTTAGATGTGAAATGAACTCCACGATCTGAGATTATTTTAGTCAGTAGACCATGCAGTCTTACAATATGATCAATGAATATTTGACTAAATTCTGCAGCGGTGGGTATCTTTTCCAGGGGGATGAAATGTGCCATTTTTTATAACATGCCAACAGCTACTAACAAGATAGTGAAGGTATTGCTTGCTGGAAAGTAAGTAATAAAATCCAGACTAATGGTGTGCCAAGGAACTGGTGGTATAGGCAGAGGCTGTAATAAGTCTGCAGGTGCAGGGTGAGTGTTCTTGTTTTGTGCACAAGTGGGGCAACCAGATAAGTATTCTTCTATATCCTTCCGCATGTTGTTCCACCAGAAGGTTTTTTTACTCTTCCTTAGGTTTTTTGTTATACCTGGGTGCCCTGCTAATACTCTATAGTAGGGATGTACAGTGTCTGAGTGTGAAGGAACCGCTAGTCTGTGATAGTATGGTTAGGTGCTTTGATCAATTATTCTGCCTTTAATTTTTTATACTCTTCATGTAAGGCGCCATAAAGGTGTCACCCTCGTTGGCTGCGACTATCTTTTCCGGTGGAATGATAGTAGGGGAGTCTGATATGGAATGGGAAGAGTGAGCATACCCCAGTCTAGAAAGAACATCAGACTATAACTGCTTGGTCCCTGGGCAATAGGTGATGATGAAATCGAACCCACTAAAGAAATGCAGCTATCACATTTGACAGGGGGTAAGAGCCCTAACGGAGCTAAAGAATTGTACATTTTTATGATCTGAGAATATTGAGACTGTATGTTTAACCCCCCGTATGCAATGTCTCCATTCAGTGAGCACCAGTTTGATGACTAGAAATTCTCTTTCAATCACCGTATAGTTTTGCTCTGCTGGTAGAGTTTTTGGGGAATAAAAGGCTATGGGATGCATGTGGGCAGTTCTTGGGTTCTTTTGAGATATAATTCCTTCTATGGCTACCTGCGAAACATCGGCTTCGACGTAATAGGGCTGCTTTAGATTGGGATGCTGAAGAATGGTGCAGTGGTGAATTTAGTTTTTAACAGTTGCAACGCCTGATTGGCTTCTGGAGACCACGCAAATGATTGTCCCTTTTTTAGCAGCTGTGTTATGGGCGCCACTATCTCTGAAAAGTGCGGGATGAAACAACTATAAAAATTGGCAAAGCCAAGTATCTGTTGAATTTCCCTGACATTTGTTGGAGTTGGTCGATTGGTAATGGCTACTACCTTTTTGGAGTCCATTGTGATGCATGTCGGAGATACCCCAGAAACTCTACTGACTGTACATGGAAGGAACATTTGTCTAATATGGCAAAGAAAGCGTTTTCCCTAAGGTGCTACAAGATGGCGCGTACATGCTGTACATGCTCTTGTTCTGAGTTTGAGTAAATCATAATGTCGTCTATGTATACAATTGCACAAACATACAAAAACTCCCTCAAGACCTTGTTAATTAAATATTGAAATGCTGTTGGAGCATTACATAGCCAGAAGGGCATAACAGTATACTCAAACAGCCCAAACTGAGTCCTAAAGGCTTTTTTCCATTCATCGCCTTCTCGTACGCAGATTAAGTGGTAAGCTCCACATAAATCTAGTTTCGTGTAAATTGTGGATTTTTCGACCTGATCAAGTAGTACCCGAATTAACAGGCGAGGATAGCAGTTCTTAATAGTCACCTTATTGACCTCCCTATAATCCACACAAGCCCTCAACTCCCCATTCTTCTTGGGTACTAAGAAGAGTGAGGAAGACACAGGCGACGTGGAGTGGCGAATAAAACCTATCTCTAGTAGTTCATCCAGATATTTGTGTAGATATTGAGTTTCAGGTTCTGTCAATGCGTAAACTGTACTGCAGGGCAGCGGTGCTCCCGGGAGAAGATCTATGCGGCAATCAAAGTCTCTGTGTGGGGGCAGTTGGGTGGCTTTCACAGAGTCAAAAACATCTTGAAAGCCGGGTATTTTTTGGGTAGTTTAAGGTTTTCTGTTCCTTGGACCAAGGCGCAATGCAGAGATATTCCCACCTCTGGAGTCTCTTGGTATCAGGTAGTAGTGCAGAATGGTGAGTCCAAGCTTATGGTGCGGTATACCCAATCGATTTTTGGATGATGGTGTTCTAGCCAAGGAACTCCCAAAATTACCCCAAAGGTGGGTGTGTCTATTAGATTAAAGACAAGTCGTTCAGTTTCACCATTATTGCGCACTAAGGTTAGAGCCTCTGTCTTAAAACATATTAGTCCAGAAGACAACGCTGAACCATCTACTGGTCGCATAGGTTCAGGTTTTTCTTTGGGAACTTTTGTGAGCCCGAGCTTAGCAGCTAGGGTCAGATCAAAGAAATTGCCTGTGACCCCTGAATCAATAAGCATGGATATTATATGCCTCCGTTTTGGGGATAGGATTACTGTGACTCAGATAGTCAGGAGCCGTGGAATTTGTGTTCCTACATTGGTCAGATATTGTGAGATCTGTACGGCTTCTCTCAATGAGACGATCTTCCTTCAGGTTGAGAGCCTTAGTTTTCCCTGTTCTTTATCGACCTCAACACTAGCCTTAGTCTTTTTTGGTTTTGCACAACATTACCTAGCGGAATGACCAGCTTTGCCACAATAAAGACATAGGTTTAATTTGCAGTGACGTTCATTTTCCTCATTAGATATTGGACCCCTTATATCTCCTATCTGCTTAGGTTAAGTATCAAGAGTCTTACTCTCTGACTCCTTCTCGGTTTTGAGAACAATTATTCTGGTGTCACTGCGTGAATGGTCACCCTTTCCCTCCCCCAATCGGTGATCTAGCTTAACCACAAGATCAATTAGTTCTGCACAATCATTGGGCAGATCAACGATGTGCAAGAGGGAATCTTTAAGGTAATTTCTTAACTCTAGATAGATTAAGGATGTTCTTTTCTCTTCCAGCCAGTGCATTTCCACCACTAGTCGATTGAAAGTAGTCATATAAGTGATCAGGTCCTTAGAACCTTGTCGTAGGTTTAATAACTCATTGTCACTTGCTTGGATAAAAACATGTTTTGCAAATAACGTGGTCATGGCAGCCTCAAAAGCAGAATAGTTGTACAAAAGGGGATCATTTGTTTCTATTAAAGGAATTGCCAAGTTAGCGGATAGACCTCCCAAATAAGAGATTACAAACGCTACTTTAGCAGCATCATTGGGGAACACCTGAAGTTTGCATAGGATATGTAATTGGCATTAACTGATAAAGGCTGCAAATTTAGTACTGTCGCCATGAAAGCGTTCTGGAGCTGCTAAGGGCACAGTACTGGGTGTAGAGACAGATACATGCAGATTCTGGTCAGTAGTTGTAAATGCCCCTCTCTGCAATGGTTCTCCTAACACAGGCTGGGTCAAAACTAGGCAACTATCCTTGGGTTTAGTATTCCTACATTGTGTGAAATGTGTCCTATCACGCAACGCTTCCTTAAGTGTTGCATTTTTTGCTTTTAACCTATTCAGATCTAGTTGCAACTGCTGCATTAACTCAGACAGATTGTTAGCGTCATTGAGGTCTCCTGATAAGGCACGTGCTAGATCGTCCGTGAATATTTGGTCTTGATTGGTCATGGCGCCGCCCGAAAGGAATGTTAAGTGTGTGGCTTAACCTTCTGTCATAAGCCACCCAGATGATTCCAATGGGGCAGCGACACAAGTTCCTGAATCCTCCTGAGACTTGCCCTTGGTTTACAGGAGGAGAGTGCTCCGGTGGCAAATCCCAGGGGGAAGAGGGTTGGGATGGAGAGAGCGTGTAGAGACAAAGATGCTGTGGCTCGTCTATTTAACAGCAACACTGCAGGAGGCATTCAAACCAGTCTGATGAATGGTACCTCCAGATATGGTACCTATAAACAAACAAATAATAAGGCTTTAGTTTAATATTAACTCCATCTCTTAAGGTATCACCTAACAAAAGTTTTTCAAATCTCAAGCACCATTTAGTTTTGTTGTTATTTTGTTGTCATTCAGATTGTTGGTAGAGGCTCCTTTATCAAACTTTTTGAAACCGTTGCGAGTATGATTTCAGTATCAAACCTGCAAGCAAATTTGGACGGGGTTAGTTTCACCCAAGTCCTCTCTGGTAGAGCCCTGCCAACAATATGTACAAGTTGAACAAAAACACTGGTTACCTTTGTTTGCAGCACGATGTTGCGACTGAGCTCAGCGCGTAGTAAAATCAAGTCTGCTAATGTGTCTCTCCTTTTCTTCTTCTTCTTTTTTCCATCTAGGAGCAAGACTAATGTGGGACGTTGTTTGCAGTGAGGTCGAAGAGGGAGGATAAACGGAGCACGCTAGAGAGAGTCCTGGAAGCCAGGAAACAGGTAAGTGGCAGGCGAAGAGGCTAAGCAAAACTGAGGAGTGTGGACGGTCTTTAAATAAGACTGTGTTAGAATGTTCATAAAGGCCACATTCTAATTGTTTGTAACAAGGAACAGGTTCAGATAATTAACTTGATGAGGCTGCCTTCTAGAAGGTGCTTTGGAATGTTCACAAAGGTCGCGTTCTAATTGCTTATAGCAAGGAACAGGTGCAGATTATTAATTTGATGAGGCTGTCTTCTAGAAGGTGTTTTAGAATGTTCAGAAAGATTGAGTTCTAATTGCTTATAGCAAGGAATAGGTGCAGGGGATTCATTTGATGAGGGCTGTCTTCCGGAAGGTTCACTTTGAGAGTATGTCTACTAAAGGAGTGCCAGTGGCTCTCTGCCTTCTAGATACAGTGAACTTTCGTTCCAAGAACTGAAAGGACTGTGTGCCTCTAGGAAGCTGAAGACAGGGAGGAGTGCCAACACTCAACGCCTGTTAGAGGTATTACTGTTAGATGACCTAAGGAAGACTCCTGGGTCAGATGAAAAGGACAGAGTGAGTGGGCCAGGGAATGAGGATAGGTCTGAAGGGGGACCCCTCTTTGACCTAGAATCTAACCTGGACCAGGGGGGACCTGATGGCTCTCACCTGGACAACTCAGATCTTCAGGAGGAAGATGGAGAAGGCCTTGGGGGGCCCTCCTTTGTTCCTCCTGGAAGAGTGCAGAGTTTACCAAGGAGCTCTAGATCTCCCTCTCCAGAGCTTAATCACTCAGGACAGTCTGTAGGGACCTCTGTATCTAGCAAGAGGGACCACTCTTATGATAGGGAATACCAACTTCTTGAACTTGAGAAAGCTAGGCTTAGGCTCAGGAAAGAGCAGTTGGCCCTTGACAAAGAGTTCCTAGAAGTCCAGAGAGCTAGAAAAAAGTGGGGACTAGAGTCCCATGGTGGCAGCAACAGTGTCCCTAGAGTTAAGGAACGTCCTTTGATCATAGGAACCTGAGCAAGCTTGTCCCTCCCTACCATGTTGGGGATGACATCCACAAATGGATAACTGCTTTAGAGAGGGCCTGCAAAGTTCAGAAGGTCCCTCAAGAGCAGTGGGCAGCTATCTTGTGGCTCTCCTTTGCTGACAAAGTTAGAGATAAGCTCCTCACTGTTAGAGAAGAGGATGCTGATAATTATTCAGTTTTGAAGAGTGCCCTCATTGATAGGTTTGGATTAACCACTGAACAGTACAGGATTAAGTTCAGAGACACCCAGAAGGCACAGACTCAGGACTGGGTAGACTTTGTGGACAGTGCTATTAAGGCTCTGGAAGGTTGGTTGCTTGCAGCAAGGCGCATGACTGAGTGATTGTACAATTTGATTATGAGGGAGCAGATCCTTAATAATTGCCAAAATCAGCTGTTGCATCAATACCTGGTGGACTCTGATCTGACTTCTCCCCAAGAATTGGAAAAGAAGGCAGATAAGTGGGTCAGAACCAGGGTAAAGCAGAAAAACCAGAACACTAGTGGTGACCAGAAAAGGCAAGATTCTAAAACTCAAGATAAGGGTGGGGACAAGGGTAAAGACAAAAAAAGAGTCTTCATCAGGGCCCCAAAAACCTGCATCTAGGGGGGAGTCACAGTCCAACAAAGGTAAAGGCAAAAAGAAACCTTCGTGTTACATTTGTAAGGTGAAAACCCATTGGACAAAAGATGCTGATTGTCCAAAAGCCAAGGAAAATCCTCCTACCACCACTGCCCCTAAGGCAACTGTGCTCCCTAGCACAAGTACAAGTGGTGGTACAGGGAACAAGGGATTAGTAGGATTAACCTTGGGCTCCGAGATGGGTTCTGGCCTAGTCAGAACATCAACTCAGGCTTTGCTTGTCTGTGATGGTGGCATGGATTTTGCCACCTTTTTTGTCAGTCCCAGTAACCTGGGCAAATACAGATAGCAGCCTTAGATAAATGGTAAGGAGGCCATGGCATACAGGGACATAGGTGCAAGTGTCACTATGGTGACAAAATATCTTGTGGCCCCTGATCAAATCATGCTTGGAGAAATGTACCAAGTGACCAAAGCAAACAATGTCAGGACTGACCATTCCTTGGCAGTTCTTAATTTCAGCTGGGGAGGGGTAACTGGCCCTAAAAATGCTGTTGTAAGTTCAGACCTACCAGTAGAGTGTTTGTTGGGCAATGATTTGGAAACTTCAGCTTGGGCTGAAGTGGAACTAAGGACTCCTGCAGCAATGTTGGGCATCTCTGCAGATGTGTTTGCTGTGACTAGGTCACAAGCCAAACTTTCAACCACTGAACAGGCCCTGGATCCTGGAACAATGGACCAGGGGCCTTCCAAAAGAAGGAGCAGGAGGGGTAAGGATGTGTCTTCCCCCCAGACTTAGTGTGAGGATCAATCTTTAGAGGGAGATGATCTTAGCCCCTGTGAAGGGACTGTCACAGATGAGCTTGAACCTGATCAGGTTGAGTTCTTGGGGACAGGGGGCCTTTCCAGGGCAGAGCTCAGTTTGGAGCAGCAAACCTGCCCCTTTCTTGTACCCCTCAGACAGCAAGCTGCTGCTGAGGCTGCTGGAACTGTCAGTGGGTCCCACAGGATCTACTGGGATGAGGGACTCCTTTACTCAGAGGGTAGAGACCCCAAGCCTGGTGCCACCAGGAGATTGGTCATACCTCTGACGTTTAGGGGCTTCCTACTCACCCTAGCACATGGCATTCCATTAGCAGGACACTTAGGCCAAAGTGAGACCTGGGACAGGCTTGTCCCTCACTTTCACTGACCTCACATGTCTGAGGACACCAAGGAGTTTTGTCGCTCCTGTACCACCTGTCAAGCCAGTGGTAAGTCAGGTGGTACCACAAAGACCCCCCTTATACCACTACCAGTAGTGGGGGTTCCCTTTGAAAGGGTTGGGATTGACATAATTGGTCCCATGAACCCTCCAACTGCACACAGTTATATCCTGGTGGTGGACCATGCCACTAGGTACCCAGAAGCAATTCCCCTTAGGCCCACTACAGCACCTGTAGTGGCCAGGGCCCTCCTGGGAATTTTTTCCAGAGTGGGTTTCCCTAAGGAGGTCTTAACTGACAGAGGTACAAACTTTATGTCCAGTTACATCACTGCAATGTGGAAGGAGCGTGGAGTGAACTACAAGTTCACCACACTATCACCCACAATGCAATGGGTTCATTGAAAGATTCAGCAAAACCCTCAAGGGCATGATCATGGGCCTCCCAGAAAAGCTTAGGCGAAAATGGGATGTTCTTTTGCCCTGCCTTCAATTTGCCTACAGAGAGGTCCCACAGAAGGGGGTTGGCTACAGCCCTTTTGTACTTCTATTTGGGCATCCAGTTAGGGGTCCCTAGTGTTTGGTGAAGGAGGGATGGGAGTTACCTCTCAAACCTCCTAAACAAGACATAGTGGACTATGTACTTGGTCTCCGCTCCAAGATGGCTGAGTACATGAAGAAGGCCAGTAAAAACCTTGAGGCAAGCCAATAATTGCAAAAAGCTTGGCATGGCCAAAAGGCTGTTCTGACTGTCTACCAGTCAGGGCAGAAGGTGTGGGTGATGGAGCCTGTGACCCCAGCAGCTCTCAAAGACAAGTGGAGTGGACCCCATAGTATAATTGAGCAGAAAGTTGAGGTCACCTACCTGGTGGACCATGGCTCTCCTAGGGGCCCCCATTGGGTGCTCCTAGTGAACAGGCTCAAACCTTTTGTGGACAGGGCTGACATGGGCTTGCTCATGCCAACTGATGAGGGACAGAAGGAAGAGAGTGATCCTCTCCCTGATCTCCTCTCACAGAACCCTGATGATGGGTCAGTTGATGGTGTAGTCTTGGCAGACAGTCTCACTGATCAACAGAAGATTGAATTGTAGGAAGGTCCTCAATCAATACAGGCATTTGTTCTCTCTGACACCCAGTCAAACCACCTGGTGTACCCATGAAGTGGACACAGGTGAGAGTCTACCTGTTAAGCGTAAAATCTACAGGCAGCCTGACCATGTCAGAGATTGCATCAGGACAGAGGTCCAAAAGATGCTGGAACTGGGAGTGATTGAGCCCTCAGATAGCCCTTGGGCTAGCCCAGTGGTCCTGGTACCTAAACCTCACACCCAGGGTGGTAAGAGAGAGATGAGGTTTTGTGTGGACTACAGGGGACTCAATGCAGTCACTAGGACTGATGCTCACCCAATTCCTAGGGCAGATGAGCTTATTGATACTTTGGCCTCAGCCAAGTTTCTGAGCACATTTGACCTAACTGCTGGCTATTGGCAAATCAGAGTAGCTGAGGATGCCAAATCAAAAACAGCCTTCTCAACCCCTAGTGGGTATTACCAGTTTACTCTGATGCCCTTTGGTTTGAAGAATGCAACTACCACATTCCAAAGGCTGGTGAACAAAGTTCTCACAGGTCTGGAAGCCTATAGTGCAGCATATCTTGATGATATAGCTGTCTTTAACTCCGCCTGGGAGGATCACCTGGTCCACCTGAAAAATGTTTTGGAGGCTCTGCAGAAAGCAGGCCTCACTATCAAGGCTACTAAGTGCCAGATAGGGCAGAACAAGGTTGTGTACATGGGCCACCTTGTGGGTGGAGGCCAGGTTCAACCATTACAGAGCAAAATCCAGACCATCATGGACTGGGTTGCTCCAACTACCCAGACTCCGGTCAGAGCTTCCTTGGGCCTGACTGGGTACTACCGGAGATTTGTAAAGGATTAGGGGTGGGCAGAGAACTCCGCTCCGCCAGCGGAGCGGAGTTAGCCAGCCACCCCCGCCCCCTGGCTCGGTCCCTGCTTCTAAACCCAGCCAGGTCGGGTGAGCCTGCCCTGGCCCCGATGTACCCCAGTCCCCAGCACCCGGACGGCTTGCAGGACCAGGGAGCTCCCGCACCCCGGGGCCCGCCAGACGGAGCTCAAGCCCCGGTCCAAGCTTCCGAACCCTAGCCAGGTCGGGGAGAGTCTCCCCATGCCCCGATGGACCCCCGTCCCCCAGCGCCCGGACCCTCAGCTGGCTTGCAGGACGGAGGGCTCCCGCACCCCGGGGCCTGCCGGATGGAGCTCAAGCCCCGGGCCCGGTCCCAGCTTCCAAACCCTAGGCAGGCCGGGGAGAGCCTCCCCGGGCCCCGATGGACCCCCGTCCACAGTGCCTGGACCCTCGGCTGGCTTGCAGGACGGGGGGCTCCCGCACCCCGGGGCCCGCCAGACAGAGCTCAAGCCCCGGGCCCGGTCCCAGCTTTCGAACCATAGCCAGACCAGGGAGAGCCTCCCCGGGCCCTGATGGACCCCCGTCCACAGCGCCCGGACCCTCGGCTGGCTTGCAGGACGGGGGGCTCCCGCACCCCGGGGCCCGCCGTACGGAGCTCAAGCCCCGGGCCCGGTCTCAGCTTCCGAACCCTAGCCAGGCCGGGGAGAGCCTCCCCGGCCCCCCGATGGGACCCCGTCCCCAGCGCCTGGACCCTCCGCTGGCTTGCAGGACGGGGGGCTCCCGCACCCCGGGGCCTGCCAGACAGAGCTCCAGCCCCAGGCCCGGTCCCAGCTTCCGAACCCTAGCCAGGCCGGGGAGAGCCTCCCCGGACCCAGATGGGACCCCTGTCCCCAGCGCCCGGACCCTCAGCTGGCTTGCATGACGGGGGCTCCCACACCCCGGGGCCCGCCAGACAGAGCTCAAGCCCTGGGCCCGGTCCCAGCTTCTGAACCCTAGCGAGGCCGAGGAGAGCCTCCCCGGGCCCCGATGGACCCGTGCCCCCAGCGCCCGGACCCTCGGCTGGCTTGCAGGACATGGGGCTCCCGCACCACATGACCCGCCGGACGGAGCTCAAGCCCCGGGTCCGGTCCCAGCTTCCGGACCCTAGCCAGGCCAGGGAGAGCCTCCCCAGGCCCCGGTGGGCCCCGGTGGACACCCTCGGGTGGCGCTGGACATCCGCAATTCGCTGCCATCCAAGACCGGGCCTAGGCGTCCCCTGCTCAGGGCTTCTCCAGGGGCTCCAGCTCTGGCTCAGCCCCCCTTCACGCAGGGCTGGCCTCCTGCCGCTCCTCGCTCCGGAGACAGCGGGGAGCTAGGCAGTCCTCCCCACTCTGCAGCCGCCCTGCCCTGGCTAGTGACTGTCACCCCCACACCCAGACTCTTGGGCGTCAGGGTCCTGACTTGGGCGGGTGTGCCTTCCACCTTCCCGGAGCCCGGGGGGCAGGAACCAAGGAGGGTTAAGCCCAGGCCACATCCTTTCCCTGCCGGCCTGCCCGAGGAGCCCATTTTTCTCAACTATTAAGCCCCCATGTAGTGGGGGCTTACAGAACCCTGGGGAAGGACAAAAGTTGGAGGCAGCCTGGCCGGCAGGCTGGCCATCTGGTCACCCAGCCCGCAGGGCCATCTGGTCGCCCGGCCCGCAGGGCCATCTGGTCGCCCGGCCCGCAGGGCCATCTGGTCGCACGGCCCGCAGGGCCATCTGGTCGCACGGCCCGCAGGGCCATCTGGTCGCACAGCCAGGCGACCAGATGGCCCGGGATGACCCAGCGCCCAGATGTAATGTAAAAATGTAATGTAAATGGGCACTTGTATAGCGCTGCTATCACTCCAAGGAGCATCTTGGCGCTGGGGCGGAAATACCAGAGGTGGAAGAAACTGGTTTACTACTCATGCCAGAGGGGAGATAGGTGTTTAAATCAGAGTTTTGCATAATGTATCTGATGTACTGTCAATCCAAGTTTTAAGTGCCTTCCTAAAGACAGACTCGGAGACCATCTGACGTAGCTGAGATGGAAGTTGATTCCAAGCCTTTGAGCCTAGGACTACAAGGGATTTTCCTCCCTTTGTCACCAATCTAAAAGATGGAATAGTCAGTAGATTTGCACTAGATGATCTTAAACTACGGGAGGGAGCGTAGCGTTTGAAACTGGTTTGAAGATATTGTGGGCCACGTGAATGAAAGGCCCTAAATGTAATAATAAGAACCTTAAACAGAATTCGTTTGTGGACTGGTAACCAATGTAAGATGTCTAAAGCAGCGGAGGCAGATGATTTCCTAGGCCACTTCAATACCAGCCGGGCAGCCGCGTGCTGGACCATCTGAAGCTTATGCAAGACTGATTTATTAGTTCCTGCATAAAGACTATTACAGTAGTCCAGTCTTGATGTAATGAGTGCCACAGCCACGGTTTGCCTGGCTGAGAAGGGAAGCAAGTCAAAGAATTTCCTTAGACTTTTTATCAGATGAAAACATGTGCCCGCAACTGCCAGAGACTGTTGTTTGAAAGATAGTGTGGTGTCAAATTTTATTCCTAGATTTCTGGCTGCATTTATTGTATTAGGAGGGGTGTGGCATCCTCAGGCCACCAGAGTTTAGGTACAAAGGAATTTTGTTTGCCAAATGGCAGGATCTCTGTTTTTCCGAGTTACACCTTAAATGGTTGTTACTCATCCACTTAAAGGTTGCTGAGAGACAATTCCTAAGATTTTCTTCCGCCTTAGTAGTGTCATTATCCAGGACCAGGATAAGCTGAGTATCGTCCGCATATGAGATGGTATTAATCTTGAAGGACGATATTAATTTCATCAGGGGGACATATAAACATTGAAAAGGGTTGGACTCAGACTCGATCCTTGGGGAACACCTGATACAAGAGTTTTTTCTTCTGAGTTATATTGTCCTAACGTGATAACTTGGCGCCGATCTTGAAGAAAATTCTTAATCCACTCTAGGACATTCCCGGATACTCCATATGATGCAAGACGGTCTAGCAGAATGGTATGAGAGACCGTGATCGAAAGTCGCGGACAAGTCAAGCAGCACCAGGACTGCTTTCTTTCCCTGATCCAGGGCCGCTCGTAAAGTTTCTGCAGTGTACAAAGGGCAGATTCAGTCGAGTGTTGGGCTCTAAAACCTGACTGGTTAGCATGCCATACATTTGTTTCCTCTAAAAACGTGGTAAGTTGTTTATTGACAAATTTTTCAGTTAACTTACACAAGGTAGGTAGAAGTGAGATGGGTCGTAAATTGGAGAGTGTCGTGGGATCAGCCAGTTGCTTTTTCTGGAGGGGTTTTACCGCTGCAAGTTTCCATTCTGTTGGAATCTTAGCTGTGAGAAGTGACGAGTTTATAATATTATTGATAATAGGGTTTACAACATCAATGAGAGCATGTAACAGAGTGGGGGGGCAAGGGTCGAAAGGGGAACCTGATTTGGTAGATAAGATGGCCAGCCGTGATTCTTCCATCGTAATGGTTGAAAGGTTTTCATGCAGGCGATATCTGTATCTACAGAGGCTCTCTTATTTATGATGACTGGCATAGGGGAAGGGAAGTCTTTTATCAGTGTCAGAACTTTTTCTTCAAAATAATCTGCTGTGTTATTGCAGATGGTCTGAGACAGCCGGACCCAGTTGCCCTTGCAGTCCGACGATGGCGAGGGTGGCCAGGCGCTCCGAGGCCACTGCTCGGGAGGCTCCTTCCCCG
>CAWUFW010003418.1:1542500-1550000 GCA_963921515.1 Calotriton arnoldi | reverse complement strand
TTCGCAAACATCTTTACAGTACCTACATGTAGCAAATGTACGATTTCCTCCCCTAGTGATGGTTTCTCTAGTATATAAGACATTTGCTCTTAACATCAGCGCAGCTATATATTGGTTTTCTTTCATTTTGTTATGCTTGCTGATCCAGAAATTTGAGGTTGGATTACTTGCTAAGTATTTTATACCATCACCTTGGACAGGGAGATTTGCCCATTTCTCAAATTCTTCTTTTCTCCAATCATATGTTGCTAACAAATTCAAATCATAATCAAAACAGTTACGCTTCGACCCCAACCTTATCCATATTATATCTCCAAAGCTGGATTTTAATGTTCCGAAGATGGACAAGAGTACAATCCATTGGGTTCCTGTTCCTCCTCTTTGAACTTATGTGTTCCTATTAAATCGACCAAAGATGTAGTAACATTAGATACAAATGTTTCTCCTATGGTTCAGAGTACTCTGAACCCTAATGCTTCTTTGTTTGCTTCCTCTCTAGGTACCAATGTCATCTATAACTCCAATAATACCATCCCTGAGGTATCTAGCTTTGATAACTTCCAGCCTACCCCATACAGCTTGGATTTCTCGTTTATTTTTGATCATGAATTATATATGAACAGGTCTTTTCTGTTGGGTTGCTTTGCTGAAATTGTGGGACTGCGGATGATTGAAAGTAATGACTTAGCTCTGGTGGAGGTCCAAAAATATAATAATCTCAGGGGTGCAAGAGTTACATTCTCATCCAAAGCAATCTCCCACCTGATTTTGGCACTCAGCGATAAACTACGTTGTTGCGGCATTGATGTTTTAATTCCAGAGGTGGAGCTATCTTTAAAAAAAAGTGTCCCAAATCAAGCTGCCTAATATTGATGTAGAATCCTCCGGACGAGGTACACCATTTCCGGAGAAAGAGAGTACTTTGCAGGTTTTTCTTGGTAAAAATGGTAGGAGGGTCTCGCTCCATACCGAAAAAAATATTCAATATGTGCTTCCCGCAGAGGAGGAAGATAAGAAATGGAGCTGGGTTGCAGGTGCTCTTAATTCAAATGGACCTTTAGGCCTAAGATGCGGGAATTCTTCCTAGCAAGGAAATTAATGTGATATCTTGGAACGTAGCCGGCCTTAGCACAAATAAAAACAAACTTATATTCCTGAAAGAGCAGAATCCCGATATAATTTGTCTCCAAGAGACTTGGATAACTAAGAACTGGTCCACCGAAGATTATATTGTGCTAAACCGGTCGGCGCTCCATGTAAATAGAGGTCATGCTAAAGGAGGTATTGCAATCTTGTTAAGTACAAGCCTCAGTTGGTCCTATAAAGAATTTTCTCACGCCTCTAACCTAATTCAGGCGGTTAAGTTGGATCATAAGGTCGGCCAGGTTCTGTTGGACTCGTTGTTGATAATAAATGTATACTTACCTCCCGACGCATCCTCTTCGCACCTATTAAAAGATCTTTTTCCTTTATCTCCTCCATCCTGGAATCTGAAGACTGTAGGTCCATAATATTAGTGGTAGATCTGAACTCTAAAGTCTCATCTCATAGTTTAAGGGTATTTTCTAACACTGAAAAAATGAAGCTCTAAATATTCCCACTGCTCAATTCCCGAATAATAGCAGGACAGACAAAAGAGGGGTTCTACTTGTAGAAGGTCTGAGAAGCTTAGATCTTATAATTGCTAACGGGAGGTTGGGGAAAGATATTCCAGCAAACTATACCCATAAGGCGCCTACTGGGAGATCAATTTTGGATTATCTAATTGTTTCTGCAGATTTTTTTCACAAACTTACAAACATGGAAGTTTTGGGAAGTGTTTTTAGTGATCACATGCTGATTTGCTTTAAATTTGATTTCATTTGTGATAAGGTAGGCTCCTGGAATTTCAAAGGTGCTACTGTAGGGTTTAATGTAACAAATGGTAGAAGCCACTGGAACACTCTTGCGACCGCTAAATTAAAAGCGCATTTATCAACACTAATAAGAGATCAGCAGCTATTAGAATCAGTTGAGTGTGACTGTATTCAACCTGATTTACTTGAAGTCTTTTCCCATAACATTGGCCTTTTGGCAAAATCTGGCAAATCAACTCATGTCCCTGTTCAACGGAGATCATATTTCAACCCATTGCTCCCTTTAAATAGGGAAATAAATAAACTAGTGAGGGCCCAGTTCCTGTATTTTTCGCATGAGCGAAGTAATTTAATAAACCTGCTAAAGAGGAAAAGACAGAGGAAAAAACGCTCCCTAAGGCAAATAAAGGAAGACGGTGCATGGACACAGCTAAAAGAGGCAGCTTAAAAAAATAACTCAAAAAGGGAAATAATCGCCGACTGCTGCGGCACTAGGGTGAAATCTCTCCCAATACCCATAAAAGAAGAGGATTGGAAACTTTATTTGCTGGAATTGTATTCTGTGAATCTTGATTCCTGCAGATTTGATATTGTGGCATTGGATCAGCCTTTAATTTCAGTACCCAACTATGTCCATTCTATCGATGAAGTGGTCGGGGCTATTAAAAAAATGAGATCCTCAGGAGCAATGGGGCCTGATGAAATTCCCATGACGTTAATCAAAAAGGAGCCTCTTTTGTGGGCTACCTATTTAGCATTAGAATAAGAAGGTTATGCTGTTCCTCAAGAGTGTACGAACAAGGGAAATTGACACCACCCTGAACGTTTAGGTTCAGAGTTGGGAGTCCATTTATTGGATTGTAATGCCCTCACACACCCAATCGGGTGTCATGCTTCATCATCTGGACTGCTCCTCGTCGGGTCGGCGGTGCAATACCCAACGGGCTCCCTGTAGTAGGGGCACTTTGGCGGAGATCTTTTTCCAATAGCCGTATGGTGAAGTGGGGGTGAGGGGCCAGAACTGTGTAGATGTATGTGTATGATTTAAAATAAGGTTCGGAGTATCCGTGAAGACAATTTTTAATCAGTGGGTCTCCTACCCTAGTTAAAAATATGAACAATGCGGTGCTTGGCTAAGTATTATGTCTTAGGTCTAAGTGTCGCTATTGGTGCAAATGAGGTCAACATGTTTCTCGCTCGGACCCGGTAGATGTGGGTAGGTCGACTCGACACGTGACAACAGCACAAAACTCGTGAGGAACTCCTCTAGTTTGACCTACCGGGTACTGATGCCGCCTGGTTAGCTTACAACAATGGGTAGGACCAGGTCTGACAGGTACACGATTTAGGTAGTTACCTGGTTGATGCATGTTGCCACGTCGCCAATTTTAAGTGTAGATAGTTTCCACAATATAGGTCCTGAGGAATCGCATGTAGACTATTACAGTGAGCGAGAAACATGTTGACCTCATTTGCACCAATAGCGACGCTTAGACCTAAGACATAAAATTGTCTTCACGGATACTCCGAACCTTATTTTAAATCATACACATACATCTACACAGTTCTGGCCCCTCACCCCCACTTCACCATACGGCTATTGGAAAAAGATCTCCGCCAAAGTGCCCCTACTACAGGGAGCCCATTGGTTATTGCACCGCCGACCCGACGAGGAGCAGCCCAGATGATGAAGCATGACACCCGATTGGGTGTGTGAGGGCATTATAATCCAATAAATGGACTCCCAACTCTGAACCTAAACGTTCAGGGTGGTGTCAATTTCCCTTGTTCGTACACTCTTGAGGAACAGCATAACCTTCTTCTTCTAATACTTCAATTAGGGCACCTATGCTGGACCTCCCTCGACACTGATAGAGGAAAAAGCCCTGTAGTCCCTCCTTTGTATACTACCTATTTAGCTCCATTATTTAATTTTTGCTACTCTAATGGGAAAATCCCACCATTTTGGTCAGGAAGTATTTTAATTCCTCTTTACAAAAAGGGCCTTAGATCGCATCCAGGTAATTATCGGCAAATAGCCTTACTGGATGCGACGGGGAAAATATTCGCTCGTAGAATCCTTGATCACCTTACGGAATGGGTGGTAGAGAAGAAAGTCCTCCCCATTGAGCAAGCAGGCTTTAGAAAAAATCATTCTACGCTAGATAATATTTTTATGTTGAAACTAATAGAGGAAAAATAGACAATCTATCGTAATTCAAATGTATTTATGGCTTTTATTGACTTCTCTACAGCCTTCGATAAGGTAGATCGACCTTTATTATGGAGAAAAAAAATGGGTTTGCCTTCCCCCCTGTTATCCTTGATCGTAGCACTCCACTCGCAAACTTGGTGCAAGATATTAATGGGTGGAAATCAAGGACTATCAAAAGTAATCCCTACTGAAAATGGACTTAAACAGGGTTGCTTGTTAGCACCGCTGCTATTCTCCCTATATATAGCAGATTTACCCGATTGCTTAGCTCAAGCTGATGGAGATGCCCGGAAGATAAGTACCCGCCCTTTTGCATGTCTACTTTATGCAGATGATATAGTAGTAATGGACTTAACCCCTATTGGGTTGAATAGAAAGTTGGCTTCCCTACAAAAATATACTGTGGGCCACTTTTTGAAAATAAACGTATCCAAAAGTAAAATTTTAATTCTGAAAAGTACTAAAAGTAGAAAATCTTATAATTTTAATTGGCAAATCGGTCCTGAAAGGCTGGAGGTGGTTGATTCATACCTTTACTTAGGGAAACTTTTAACAGGCAGTTTGAAAAATAAACCTTACATTTCACACTGCACTAGTAAAGCTACATCGCACGCCAATGGTTTGCGCATTTTTTACAGCGCTATGGGTAGAAGACATTTTTTACACTTATTGACGGTTTTTAAGGCACAAATCCCCCCAACCCTGCTTTATGCGATCGAATCAATCCCTGTTAAGGACTGGAGTTTTTTGGATAAGTTTGAAGGTCAGATACTACGTAAAATATGTAATTTTAACACGTTAGTTCCAACGGCAGCAATCAGATTGGAATTTGGTTTGATAAGCTCCTTTACTCAAGGCTTATCCAGGGTTTTACGTTGGGGTTATCAGCTAAAACATAGCGAGCCAGATTCATTAAGAGGTGTTCTATGCCATGAAATCTTTGATGTTAAGGCAGGTAACTACTCCTTTTACCGTGACTTTTCATTGGCACTAAAAGCCTTTGGTATACAAGAAGAATTAGTGCTCACCCTTCCATCATTAGGATTTAAGTCTCTCCTAAAAACTCTGAGTGGCAAAATTAGTTTCGATAGAGACATTCAATTCTGCAACTCTAAAGAAAGATTAAAACTAATAACTAGGACAAACTCACCGAGAATTGCACAAAAATATTTATTTTGGAATTTAGAACACGGTATTCGACGCTTGCTTATTTTAGGTCGTATGAATCTTTTGCCTCTAAACGACCTTACAGCAAACTGGTCTCAGAATCTGAATAATGGGAAAATTTGTAATTTGTGTATGCTGAGTACCCAGACTCTGGACCATGTTTTGTTTGTATGTCCAGCATTGGCATTCAGCCGTTATCGCTAGCTTCGTCCGATGTATTTACAAAACTCTGTCAAAAATGTAGCATCAGCTCGAGAATATCTCTATTGTCCAAAAAACGAAGCAGTGTGTGTAAAACTATTTAATTATTTTAAGACGTTCATGTATATATTTTAAACCTGTACCAGTGTTCTTACAAGATTGTGTTTCCATTTGCAAAGTATCAGTATTCTAGTTTTTATTAATTTGTATTTTGCACATTGATAGGCAGCTATTAACTGCTATTTTTCTTAATTAGGGTTAGGTTTCGTCTGCTTCCCACTATGTTTTGTTGCTAATTTTAAAACTTAAATGTAGTGGGGTCCAGGAGGTATTTTGCTTATGAGCCGGCTGCTACTGAATTGCCTTCTGCACAGGTCTGGATATGCCCATGTTCCATCTTGCTGCTAATTCTAAATTGATTTTCTAGCTGAAATTGAACTTTTTGACTTTTTTAAATGAACTGTTAGATTTTTAATGTCCTATGTACATCCTAGGAGTAGTAATGTGGAAAATCTTAAGTACTGTATGATCTGGGATCTCTGACAATATTGTTTGTTTCTACTTACAGGAAATTTAGCTAATCCAAGGCAGGCTCCTGATAATTCTATGATGGTTTGTGGATTGTGCTTGTTATGTGTTTTTCTTTTACTTGCAATAATATGTATGCATTTTTATGTGGACCTCCTAGGAGTTCCAAATCTTTAATAAATATATTGAATTGAATCAAATCATAACTCATAAACCTACTGTCTAAAATGTTGAGTTTGTGTGTTTTGATGTTATCAATTTTTTCATTGATTACTTCTCCTGCATACATGAATGAGTGAGCTATGTACAGATCTGGAGCTGCCCTGAGATACAATAAACTATTGACTTTGTTTAGACCAATTGTTGTATATAGTTTTGGTATACTGAGGCCCCCAAATGATCTTTTCGAATATAGGAGACCATCACATGTGTATGCAGGAAGGTGTAGAAAATGTTTGACATACTTTTTTATTGTTTGATCCAGAACATTTAGAGTTTTAGCTTCTGTTCCTGTCATTTCCAATTTAAATGACAGTTTAGGGATCAAGTACTGGCACAAAATTTCTATTTTCTGCGTGGGCTTAAGTGGTAGATTATCAAGTTTTCGAGCCCAATTAACAAGAACCTCATTAATTTTGTTGTTGCTTGTATGGCCAGTGTGTGGATCAAAGTTCAATCAGAGGTATCTCTCACTTTCTCCTGGATGAATGTTTTCAATATTTTGTTTTTCAAACTGCCATGGTTTACAGTTGTTAATCAGGATTTTATCTTTATGGTGACTGATATAAAATCCATGTGTCTTTTTCACATTGAGTTTTAATCCTGTTGTTTTACTGAATTTTTCAATGATTTTCAGATTTGTACTCATTCCTTCCCAGGTGCTGCTGAGTACTGCGATGTCATCGGCAAAGGCGAGAGCGGTGATTTGCTCAATAAGACCATCAGATCCGAATGTGAAGCCCTTGCCGTCTTTCTGAAGATCACAGATCAGAGGATCCATGGCAATGTTAAATAGCAGTGGGGATAAAGAGTCACCTTGTTTAACCCTTTAAGTGCGCCCGTCGGCCAACGGCCGTCGCGAGCACTACCTCGGTAGTGCTGCGCACGTCCGTTGGCCGACGCGGCCCCGCCCACATAATGGAACGCTCTGCACTGCGGCGAAATTATCGCCGCGGTAAACGGGTTAACCCCAGATTTCATTGTTATTTCAGGAGTTGCTTTGTTGTTCTTTCCCTTGAAAAATGTTGTTGAGTCAGTGTACAAGTCTTTTATTATGTCTCTGATGTATGATGGAACTCTGTGCCTTGCGAGACTCTGTAGAATGTGACCATGGCTGACAGAGTCAAAGGCTTTTGAGATATCTATGAACACAACTGCTAATGAGTGACTGTTTTTTCGTGCCCCTTTTATGATATTTTGCAGAAGAGTCAGATTCTCGAGACAACCTCTCACCTTCATGAAGCCTTTCTGTCTCCTATTCAATTCAACAAAAAATGAGTCTTTTAGTTAGTATTTTTGTGAATTACTTCATGA